>APFE030561434.1:0-37077 GCA_000404065.3 Pinus taeda | reverse complement strand
GGTGCTAAATATTCTCCTTGCTCCAGGTTCTGTGGATCACTCACGATGATGTGACAGTTTGTATTGAAAACCCTCTTCATCAGGACCTTTCCCAAAATAGTTATGATGCTTCCAACCTCCGATATTCCTTCTTAACACTTAGCGGATCTGCTCATCTCTATGCCCTTAGTCCTTTTAGGTATTTGTGACCAAGTGACAGCGAATATCGGATCCCCTCTCATCGGAAACTTTTTGAAGAGGGATTTAAAGGGTTTTAATGCCACCGACCTCCGATAAAATGTCCTTCGAGATGCCTTCCTACTAGTTTTCCTGATATTGGTCTCTAATGTGATCGAATCCCAAATTTCAACACTCCTCTTTAAATCCCAACTATCCTTTTGGCTTTGAAACTGAGGCTTTTGGTTTTGGCCTCCTCCTCGTGCTTTCAGCCTCTAGTATTTGTCCTCCTATTTGGCCTTTTTTTGCAATTTGGCTTTCCATTTTGGCCAACATTTGACATCACTTAACATGATTTGAAGAAGGTGTAATAGGAGACAACGACCTCAATGAACAATAGCAACAGTCTTGACCAGAACAAAAGAGAAAACAAAAAATCCACCTTGTAAATATTAAATTCTCTCAAATTGCTTCTAAATATTTAATTCCCTCTAACTATTTGTAAATTTTTAATTTCCTCAAATTTCTTGGAAATATTTAATTGTTCAAAGTCTCGTAATGGGGTCACTTTTTATCCAAAAAATTCAAAGAAGAAATAGGAAAATTATTGGATAGTCTCCACCATATAAAACGTGTGTTATTTTTATTAAATCTTAGCTTTAAATTTCACTTTTGTACATGTGTGGAGGAAGTTGTGTGGAGGCAAAGGAATCTATGCGGGAGTGGTTTTCATTGTGTAGAGTGTGGATGTGCGGAGCAAGCATGTGCAGAGGTGGGAATAGAAAAAGTTGTGTGGATGTGGCTTTCATTATGCAAAGTACGAAAGTGCGAAGGAAGCGTGTGCAAAAGCAAGAGTTGTGTGGAGGTGGATTTCATTGTGCGGAGTGTGGATGTGTGGAGGAACTATGTATGGATATGGGAATAATGACAGATTTCAAAGATGATTGCGAAAATGAGGCATTCTTGAAAAATAACAAAATACGGACCTTGCATTGCCTTAATCAATTAATCACTAGTAGAGGCAAGGACCATGTTTCCTTACAATCATTAATATTGTTATTAAATCTTTCAAATCACTTTTTAAAATAAGCAATTTAATTGGTTATAGGGTATAGTGCATCATATTATGATAATTCATATAAAGCAAGCTCTTTCTTAGTAATAATTTAATTTTGAGGAGTCAAATTAAATAAAATGGTAGATACTTTAAGGAATAGGTGTAGATGTGGACATATTGAAGTAACGGAAACTATTAACTTCCAAAAAAAACACCTAAACATAAAGGTTAGTTAATGAACTTATATTTCATTAATTATAGTATTAATATTATAAATATAAATATATCAAATTAATTAATAATAATAATAATAAATATTAATTAACAATTATAAAAAAACATGTTGGCTAATCTGGAAATGAAAGGACATCCCTCTAATATTTATATGTGGTTTTCATTTATAATTGAATCATATCATTCATTCATACATTATTCAATACATATTTTATTTATTATTTTTCTAAGTATTTTCGATGCTCTAACTTGTGGATCAAGTTTAATTGTCAAATTTGGTATCAAAGTGTTGTTTATGATTCTAACCAAAGGCCACATTTAAAACCGGACTCTATTTAATTTAGCATTTTCCCACTAAATCTTCAAAGTTTATTTGAATCCTTTCTTTAACCAAAATGGACTCTTAGCTGCTCATAACTCATAATTTATTGTTTATTGCAAATTTGGAGGAAAAAAATAAGAATAAAATAAAGGGTTCTTTAGAAGAGATTGTTGTTGGCAATTTTTTTTATGATTCCTTCATAGTAACATCTATGAAGATAATGTGGAGGAACTCATATGTTATCCAAGAATATGGAGGAAAAAACATGACCAACGTTTGTTTGAATTGTATGATTGTCACTCTTTAATTCTTCCACAAATCTCTTAAAATAATTGTGCTTGGTCTAAAAGCAACAACAAAATTTGGGTGAATAGGTGCAAAGATAAACCCATCATTTAAATCCATTTGCCAATTAACTTTACACTACATCATACAACCATATGATCTAGCCACCATTTCCATTCAACTAACAATTCTTCCATACAACTCCACCCCATTCCACCCATACACATCTATCACCAAGCCATTTTACCATCCATCTATACATAAATTTTGTCATTACTATATCCATACCCACTGGTAACACCTCTGTACTCCACCATCACCACTGTTTTTCATATCACAATTTTCTATTAAATAATAATAATAATAATAATTGTTATGTAGTACAATATTGAATAACAATGTTATACATTTTTATATAAATGGTTGTAACTCACCTCTAAATCATATAGCAATTTTTAATCTATGTTTATTACCTACCACCATCACATCTACTACTAAATCACAATATAAATTTTATACAAATTTTTATGTCATAGTCTAAAAGACTTCAAAATTTACCACTCAATAAACAATGCCAATTCTTATCCATTATTATATAGTCATACAACCACGTGTTGTGCGTGCTTCCATTTCCTTCATCATACAAATCTTATTTAACTATGGATATATCCCAAAGTGAGTCATCATGACCGAAGGTCTCACATATTCAACATTGATAAAAGAATAATTATATTATATGTGTGGTTTTTAAATTTAAAAAAAAAAAAAAAAAATGTTTGTGAAGCATATATTAGATAGGGAAAATTTGTAAATTGGAAAATTAATATAATTAACTCAATCTATCTTAACTCTAGATCTATCAAGCACTAAAAGGAATCAAATCCCTCAAGGTGTAAAACTTTTTTTGAGTGCAAAACTTGAGAAAAGGTTTGCACATCAAGAGATTTGATCTCTTGAGGCTTGATAAATTCATAGTTAATATGGATCTAGACTGATTTAATTATTAATAATTAATAATAAAAAATCGTCTATAATTTAACTTAGTCAAAATGTCAACATAACTTTACAATATCTCTTCCATATTGAACTAGAGAGCACCCCCTTAACATAAATAAATCTTATTCATAAGAAGAAGTTATATTAACTTTTGAAATTGTAAAAAATATAAACCAAAAAATAATATTAAAAGGAAATAATATATATTTTTATATTATCAAGAGCTTAAGAGAACCATTTTAGAAATATTTAAAAAAATTATATTAAAAAACCAATACAAGAGCTCACTTTTAAAATTTCAGAGGTATTTTTTTTAAAGTGGGAAAAAAATTATATTCTTTGGTATTAAAATAAAAAATTATTTAAAAGTATAATCTATAAAGAAAAAATATGAAAATTATTTAAATATTCAAAACTAAAAATAAATGATAATTCATAATGAAGATTTTTCTTGAGGTTTTTATTTTAAGATTACAAATTATTTATTTTAAAGGGGAATATTTAAGAAAAGGAAATTAGTATTATTATTAGCATTAGTGGAATGGAAAATTACATCAATATTAAATTGAAAAATCAATTATCAATTTCACAAGTAAATATACTTGAAAAGGAAGATATTTTTTGCAATAAACAATATGAAATTAAAGGCTTACAAGTGAAAATTGATGATTATGAATGTATATCTCAATTCACTCTTGTAACTATATTTAAAGAAAATATCGACATAATTCTCAATTTACCTTATTTGAAAAACTAGGTATCTTCATATGAAACATACAGAAAAAGTTTTTGACTTTTTTTAATATGAAGAAAGAGACACTTCAAGACATTATAGTGAATTCAAGTTCGATAGAATCTGCATCCAAATAATTGAACGATATATCAAAGGTAATCAGTTAAAAAATTCAAATGCCAATATAAAAAATGAAAAAAGAATTCAGTGAAGTTATCATGGAAAATATGAAGAAAATTCTCATTTACAAGACCACAATAAAAAATTACTTGCACAAGTTAAGAATTCCAAACCTATGAAGCAAAAAAATGAAACAAGAAAAGGAAGCTCTTGAGAAGAGACTCAATGAAGGTCTACCAAAATAAGATGAGGAAAATTCTCAATTAAAGAGTTTTCATCAAAAATTATAAAAAATTAAAACATTAGACGATGAGAAACTTAAGTATCAAAACCTTAAAAACAAAATCAATAAATCAAAAGCTAAAGAATTTTCGTGTCTCTGACATCATAGTCAAAATCTAGTTACACAAATTAAGAAACTTAAAAATGATAAGAAATCATTAGAGAATAAATTAGAAGAACTTATCACAAAAAAACATTGAATTTCTCATAAGTAGTTATCTAAATTGAAAAAAAAAAGGGAATAAATACTAATCGAGATAATATCATTAGGGTATTTTCTTTAAATTTAAATATTATGTCTATTTATAGTATTATAGATGACTATTATGGTTTGAAAAGTCATACCTATAGAATGTAGGAAAATATTCAATAAAAATTATGTAATTTACTATTCAAGTTGGTAATTTTTGGCAAATATCATTTACTTAATGATATATATATGTAAAAAATAGGAAATATTTTAACCAAAAGGCCGAACGTTTATTTCAGAAAATTTAAAAAAAAATAGTCAATTAGCAAAAAATTTCCCCTAGATTTTCCCCGAATATCATGATTTAGAAGCATCCAAATCCAATTGAAGTGAAGACATACTCGAATGTTGCAGTTAAAATGATGAAAATTCCAAGTGAATATTTAGTGATCAACCATGCAACATCAATGCGTAAAGAAAATCATACACCTAAAGTAAATCAAGAAATCACTACAAACATGATAAGGGAAAATCATGTCACAAGAACTTCTTATCGACATCTAAATCACAAGACAAAACATCTCAAAAAGTTAGCATATCAATATCACTTAGCACATAAAAAATTGACTTATGTTCCAAAATATGTTGATGCTCACACAATTAAGTCTCATAATAGAAATTCATCTTAGGTATCAAGTAAGTGAAAGCTTCACAAAAAATTGAATTAGGATGGTCAGATATTTTTTTAGTTCAACGTTTTTTCTTATTGCTCATAAGTTCATATCGTCTTGTATCATCGAATATGGTAGTTCCAATAATTGGGAAAGATGCAAAGACGTTACGAGACAAAAAATGGATATAATACCTTTTCAACAATATGCTTTGAGGAAAAAGCATTTCTAAAGAGAAGGGAAACATTACGAGCATAATATATCAATAAATGTTGATGATAATAATAATAATAGGTATAATAAGTATAATTATAAAATTATGAAAGGACATGTTTCTTACTTGGGACATGAAAAAGTATCCCAGCTAATATTTATACAAATCCCTCATTTGTAATCAAACCATATCATATATTAATATATTTCTTTATTATTTTCCAATTAATTTGGATATTCTTAATTGTTATCCAAGTTTGGTTATCACAAACAATAAGTAATCCAACACTCCCATGTGATATCTATTCATACATTTAATTTGTAAGAGATAACACAACACCCAAATTTACCAATCATCATGATTTCTTGATCTATTCACATACCAAGAACTTGGACTATTATATTAGTAATGATGGAAATTCAATTGGGTGATCAAATATCCTCTATGTCATTTATTTTCATGTTTTATCCTTACAAGATAATAAGTGAAGAGTTTGAAAATATATAGAATCATTATATAATGTTTTAGCTATTTTAGTTCCTTTTGGGTGGAAAAATTGGAGTTATTGACATGTAAGGTTCATTTTAAGGGTAGGTCTTATTTTTATGATTTGCAATTAAGAAATTTTTCAAGCCTATTTAGTACATCAAATGACTTTTTCTAGAGTCAAAAATTTTCTAGCAATGTTCCCAAACTCTTAATGTTATTCTACACATTGAAATCTTTCTAATGGCCTAAAGATCACCTCAATCAAAGTTTATATGAGAAAGTTAAGTTTCCCACAAGTTGACCTATCATGTTGACTACCTTGACATTGAATGAATGTGACATTAGTTCACATTACTTGCAGGCGTGAAACCATTTATATATGGACTTTCAAGAACTTGATGCTAGAGGGTCCAAAAATCTAACCTTAGTTGGGAGTTTAGGTATACAAAAACCCTAAACCTAACCCTAAAGAGTTATTATGACATGTTAAACATGGTGTCACTAAAGTGGAAGAATTTTCATTCTTGTTATATTGAGTATTGTTCTATAGTAAAGCTAAGCATTAAGAGTGGGATATTGAAGTAGAACAGAGAGTGTAGAAAGCCATGTAGCAACCATACAAGCCACAATGTCCATCTTGCAACTCCATAGTAAATGCACTTTCTTTGCATTTGCATTTCATAGCTAACAAGAAAAGGCCAAGGAATATACATCACCTTCTAGTTGGGATTTCCTCACATTAGGTTTTTCCATGTTATATCTTGTGTTCATTGAGTAGATGATGTGTTACTTTCTTAGTTTCTTCTATTTTAATTTCAGCTGATTTCAATATTTCATTCACTAAGCTAATAATGTTAAATTTGAATTTAAAGTAGCACTAATAATAAGATATTTTATAATATCATAAGATTCATTGTGATGAGCTATTCCAATGAATAAATAATAAGATATTTTATAATATCATAAGATTCATTATGATGAGCTACTCCAATAAAATATTCATGATAATTTACAAAGCATTTCATATATGTTCTAGTTCATTTATAATTTAAACTATAATGTGTTTTTTTTCTTTTCATTCAAGCATGGTTGTTAGATAATGAAAATTTATAGGATTACTACATATAAGTAATTTCTATTTCATCATCTACTCATATGGAGCTTCACCATGTTAACCAATATCTTATCATGGTTATTTATAAATGAAGTTTTAAAATTATAAAAAATAGAAACAGTAAGAATTAAGGGGGATTAATGAGACATGGGGGATTTATGGGTGTGAGTGGGTATAAAAAGGAGTGTTTGATAAATATAGAAGATATTTATTAAAAACAGTGATTATTTTTATTAAAAATATGTATTGGCAGAGGGAATTAACAATAATATTTTGGAAGGTTTTTTATGATATTTTGTGAATATAGGTGTTATGACATAAGCTGACAAAATGGAGACTCCATATATCCATTATACATTAAAACAGTAATCATAATAAACTTAAATAACAATCATAATTTATTTTAATATTATATACATAATTATCAAATATTACGCTCTTAACACATTACAAATTCCAAATTCTACCTCTTCTATATAAATTAGTAGGGAATATATACATACTTAATAAGTGTTTTTTGTGGAGAGATTTTTTTAATTATAATTTTTATAAAATATTATTTTAAAAAAATCCAAGTTTGGCATTCTCTATATAAATTATCAAGAAATCTATTCATACCTAATAGTTTGTTTGGTTTTTTTAAAACCGATTATTTTTTATTAGTATTATTTACTTGTTATTATTTAATTATGATTCCTATAATTTTTTTTTTTTAAATGGCTATTAAAAATTGGGCAAAAACATTCAATTTTCCTTATATTTCTTAGTCTAAACTTTAATTATAAAATTATTCATTTTAAAAATCCTTAAAACTTTTCCCCGATCAGGGTGTGTAACAGCTCACAGTCTCTCTTGGGACTCATGTTAGAGGTGACAAGACGGGAGGCAACACGGAAGGGCAGCTCCTACTAGTACATTGTATGTGTGAATAGGTTGGTGAGGAGGTAGGTCGTGTGGGAGAGTTTAAGGTGGCAGTAATTCTTTGTCGCGCGCTTAACCTCTAGGTGCTTAAGGCATGCAACCCATTCCATGCAATCGTTCTGTGGTATAGTGTGGCTTCAAGCATCAAGCGAAGGTATCTGGGTCTCTATTATCTGGTGGCAAGCTTTGCAGGGTGGCTCTGTCTGTGAGCGAACAAAGGCTTCAGGCTCATGGCATTGGTAACCAGATATGTTTTGTTTCTTTTCACCTCTCCTCGCCTGTGACAAACTATAGTTACAAATGTTGCATGCAAGGTAGTTGACCCCTCCTACAATTGGATGATTGTGCGACCTAAAATTTCCTGTTTGACAGGCAAGCATGTGTGTGGCTAAATTTTACTCTTGCATCTGTGGTTTCTATGTCGATGTCTGTCTTATATGGTATTTTATTGCATCGAATGGGAATGTTGGGAATAATTTGGGTTACTTGTCTTTTCTGGAAGGAATACCTGCCCGATGGGAATGGTTGTTTATGTGATTGGATATAATGGCTTTTGAAAATCTCATTTATCTCATCGTTTATGCTTTTATATCATTCTGATGTGTTTATATATGGGAATCGACTTGAGGATTTGGTCTATAGCTCCTCCCTTTTGTGGAGACAAACCATCCCTAATTTATTTCTATCACAAGAGATGTTTGAGTACGAGGTGCTAGTGATTGGAAATAAGTGACGTTGGTGGTTGGCCCTTTTGACCTGTTATATTCTTGTATGGTGATGCCTAATGTCATTTTCTTCTTGCTATTGTCATATGTATATGTGCCAAGTCTAATTAATTTTGGATCCCGCTTAGCCTGCATGTTGCTCATCTTTGTTCGATCAGTGGTTTGGTTGGTTTGGGTAGACTAGTATACTATGGTGAAGTGGTGGTTCACAGATATGGCTTGACCATCTTCGATTGTTGGTTCATCGGGAACTGGGGGTTGGGGGCGTAGTTGAAAGGTTGGGCACCGGGGTGGGAAAGGATCCTCCTCGTCGCAACTGCTGAGGCAGAATGGTCGAAAAACGGATGCCCAACATATCAATGTAGCAGCTCAAGCGTATATTATAGGTACTCCTGCATAGGTGAGGTAGTTGATTGTGGCTGAGGAGGTAGACCTCCACCAGCGGGATGAAAATGAAGTGCAGCTGGAGGATTGGCGGTTACTGGTTCCTAACCCAGGCCATACTCAAGGCAGGCTCACTCAATATAAACAAACAATGCATCTTTATTGGATGATGAAGAGTATAGTAGCTCGAGCTATTATGAACTCTATAGGTTCCATTAAATATGTCCTCGATTTCTAGGAAATTCAGAAAGAATTCCAACTTGTCCAATTTATAATTCAACAGTAAAATGTTCATCTTGGTTGTATTGAGAAGCACATTTTGTGCCTTCCTCAATCAAAATTACTAGGTTCTAGTGCTAAGGACCCAACTTCGATGGAGTCCTCTGACAAATAGTAGCAAGCAATTTATTTTTTGTTTGTTTTGATGTATATGTCGGTTAGTAGTACTTATGTTAGCATGATAAGGGCGAATTGGTTTATAGACATTCAGTCCTATAAGGCTTTGTGTGACAAACTTAAGATCCTCAGATTTTGGATGACTTATAATGTGTTTTGATGACCAAGAGACTGGTTTCCCACTCGGCAGGTTGAGGCCACGGAACGGCTTTCATGGATGTAACCTGTTTTTTGCAAATGAATAAATGAAAGGTCCTACTAAACTTACAAAAAAAAAATCCTTAAAATTTCAACTTTTATCTTTTATATAATACAGTTTATAAAAAGCAATTTTAAATTCTTATCTCTATATTTTAGTCATGAAATGTTTACACATATTTCTAGAACAAATTTTCTTTATATTTTTATGTAAATTTCATTTTTTTCAAAATTCAATTATTTCATCTAAATTTTGGTTTTATTGTTCTTTCTTATAATGAGTTGATTCAAAGTCACTTTCTTTAATTTTCAATTTTAATATTAATACAAAATGATTAATACAAATACAATTTAATATAACCATAACCCTAATAAAAATAATAATTCTATAATGATTTTTAAAAGAATAATTAAATTAATTCAGTCACGATTTTAAAACCCTAAATTTCTCAAATACAGTCAAAATTAACAAAATATAATAAAACAATTAAAATTATAATTAACAAATCCCAATATTTGTCGGCTAAACATCTCACACATCTCTATATATTTAAAAAATGAGATGAGTCTTTCAACAATTTTTCACATCCTAAAGATGAACCACCGTCACTCGTTCGAAACATTGATTATAAACAAACCTAATGCGATGTATCCGGAAGATATGCTACATAATATTAATCATATTGAATATATTTTTTTGGTATTTCATTTTTATGAGTAGAAACACGATAAAATATTTCCTTATAAGTCACGGAAAAAATTGATGAATTAAATAAATAAAAAAATAAAAATAAAATCTTTATATAATAATAAATAAAATAAATCATTCTAATACTTACCTTATTACCTTATCAATAAATAAGTAGTTTTGCCAATTGACTAGAAAATATTGAATAAACATATTATAATATGTTCTATCTAAATATTCCTTTCATTCCCAATAACTGTTATGTATATCATATAAATTTTATTATTAGATTTTTAAAATTTAATTTTATTTTAATTTTAAATTTCAAATTATTTAAAATTCATTTTTATTTTAATAATATACATCAATTTAATTAGCTATTTTTATTTTATAAACTCTTAAAATTAACTTTTTTTAAATAATTAAATTTTATAACAGTCAATAACCTAACCAAGCTTTCATAAGAAATGAAAATGAAAGTTGAATTATTATTTTCTCAAAAGAGATATTTAATGATATTTACCTCATTAAAGAGGCAAAACCTTAAAGCATATGCTATTGATAGGAGTGATGAATCGCTTAGGACATCCATGAAAGATACCATTAGATCTTTTAATTTAATTTCCCATAGATTTATGAATTCCTAAGATGAGATTAGGATTACTTCCATTGGTGAAATCCGTACCTACTTTGAATAATAAGCCGAGGTTCGCAATGATATCTATGTGGATTCTCTTCTCTTTTATCCAAATTTGTGATTATAATTTCTATGTATATTATGGAGAGATCCTTTAATACAGAAAATTGTTGAGTTTTTTATTTATGGTTTATTTTTATTTATTTTCTTTTTGTTTATTCTAAATTATTATTAATATTATTATTATATATTATTATATTATTATTTATTATATTATTATATATAATATTATATATATATATATTTTATTTATTTATTTATTTAGTTTATTTTAAATTGTTATTTTTTATTTTTATTTTTATGAATTTGAAAGTTTATGTTATGAGAGGTGTAATTTATTTTATGGAGAAAATGGTTTTTTCACGATATTTTTCTAGTTAATTTTAATCAAAATTTGGCACAAATTTTTAAAAAATCAATAAGTTATTTAATTCATAGAATTCGAATGTCTTGAAAAAATTTCATAGTGTTATATTCATTTAAGCGTTCAAAAATGTATTTTAAATAACTTAATTTTTTTTGCTTGAAATTGTATCACCAATTTTTAATGGAAAAATTATTCCGTCTATCGATTAAACTATAAATTACACTATACCTACTCTGAAATCAAATCTTTCATTTAATAAATTTAAATGGAAAGATTCACCTTAATCACTCTTAAAATTTGAATGTCCAAAAATGCAATGATAAGAGTACTAGTTTTCATAAAGGTTAGTTATGAAGTTAGGTTTTTCTAAGATGAGATTTTGGTGACCCTAGTTATATTTAGGGTACATTAGCAATATTGTTTTCTCTTTCTTATAAGTAACCTACTAGTTTTCCAAAAGCTTAGTTATTTTAAACCCAACTCTAAAAAGTTAGGCTTTCTAAGATGGGTTTTTGGTGACCTTAGTAGGCTTTCTAAGATGGGTTTTTGGTGACCTTAGTTATATTTAAGACTCAATAGCTTATTTTACCATCGTTATTTTTTTAAATCGAATTTTTTGGTGGAATCAAAAGTGATTTGGCCTTGAAGTTAAATTCAAATGATGCTAATAATTCTACATATGTGCACACATGTAATAAGTTAAATACAAATAATGTTAATAATTCTACGTATGTGCACACGTGTAATAATTAAATTCAAATGATGTTAATAATTCCACATATGTGCACACGTGTAATAAGTTAAATTCAAATAATGTTAATAATTCTACATATGTACACACGTGTCATTACATTTTTCATGACATCAAGAGTAGCCCACAACACCTACTACCCCACATATCCATAGGATCTATGTGCATTTAATTATCCCCATTAAATATATATTCATGTGTGTAGAATTTTGTCTTTAACATATATGTTCAACATGTTTGTGTGTTATGCTTAATTTTACTTCAACAATATTGAATTTGATTAATTCCATGTGTATATGCATTTAAAATAATATTCTTCTAATATGCATAACATAACCACCCCCACTGAATAGAAGGCTTAATTTAAATAAAATAAAATCTAAATCTTATTTTTGTAATGTGAAAATATTATGTTTAATTTATACATAAAGACAATTTACTATTTTTTTTTAAATAAGGGTTAGTACAAATATTCCTCCCACATAGGAGCATTTTGTTAGTCAAACACTAAAGATGAGGTTGATATGTCTCTATGTAATTTAATTAATCATATTTATTGGTTTCGTAAGTGTGTAGACTATATGTAAATTTAATATAAATTTTCAAAATTAAATATGTCTTGATACCTATGTTTATTTAGTATGTCTAGGCTTTGGTCCTCACCTTCTTCAGGAAAGGTTGGGAGGTTAAAATGTGTAGCAATTTGCTTACAATGAAACACACTATGTTCTATACTATTATCTTCCCAAAGAGATTTGGGAGGAAGATATCCAACTTATAATAAGATGAGTTCGAAAAATATGATTTTGTTGGGTAAAGTTATATAATATATAAATTAATTTTTGCAAATGTACTAGTTCATTAAACATATTTTTGTGATTGGGTCGAGTGTCCATATTTTTCTTGATAGGATGAATAGGAGAGTGGGGTTGATGGTTCATCACTCATATGTTAATATTAAAAACAAGGTGACCAACTAAATGGTATTAACATTATTTGATTTATAAGCCAAAAAAAAGTTAGAAAGGGGTTCAAAGTTTTTAAGGATGGATCATCCAACAATTGTTCCTTTCATTTATTAGAAGTTCTTATATGTATATGAGAAATCCATGAATGATGACGATGCACCTCAATATCCTACTAAAATCATTTATGCTTAGTTATGAGAACACATGGACCCTTATTATAGACATGGGATCCAAATTGTAATGGTTCCAACTTAGGTGATACTTATCAGCTACCTAATTCCATGTGAGATTTTGGGTCTAAGGTTCCATCCCTTCAGTTAATACCTTGAACCATTAGATCAATTACACTTCAAAGGGAGTTAGATATTACATGTAATTCAAAATCTATATTGAGGGCTTTTATCAAAGTTATTTTGGTAGGGATAGAAACTATTCTAAGGAAGAGGTTTTATCACCCAATGCATAGTTTCAAAAGTTTCTTGATATTTCAAATGCCTTATTGAGAGATATTAACTAATAAAAGTTTGAGCATTATTCATATAGTTGTATAGGTATTTGTGAAGATTCCATTTGTTAGGATATGCATTCTATGGATGAGATAAGCAGTCAAATAATTTTAGTTTATTACCTTTTTGTGGTAATCAATCAATATTTATGGATGAGATAAGTCTTGGTTGTATGTATGATTGGATATTTCACTCTTTTAATATAACAAAGCTATCACATTTCATGCATATGTTTTTATTGTAGTTCGTCTATCCTGGTTACTTTAATGATGTATGTAGTTGTTATTTACACATGTATGTATGGACAGATACATATGTGTTTGTATGAATCTTATCAAAGCGTGTTGTTGATATAACCCATCACTTTGGATTGTCAGATATCCTTCTTTCCATCTTGTGGTGTCTTTCTGCTCATGTGTTCCCTTTCAAGTTACATGCTGTCACAAGTTTCTAAAGAGTGCACTCACTTACCCTTACATGTGTTATAGTCATTCATGCACCTTCCTTGACTTGCTGCAAGGTCACACCCTTACCTCTATGCGTAAATGTGGTCAAGGTGATACCATACTACCCACTGTTGGGACTCCTACACCAAACGGTTTGAGGTCTAATTGGGACTTCTTACCAGGGAGATCTCCTGACATGTTGGCGAGTCCAGCACCATCAACATCTCTAGCCCTAGAAGGAGGGCTAGATGACAAGCTGAGTCCTCACATCCTATTTTGAATATTTGCACATATGCCATGGATATCGTTAGAGTCCACCCTTCACAATGTTTATTCAACACACAACCCTTTAATATCACTAAGGAGTTTTATGAACTCTTGTCGAAATTCATGTATGATGGTGAAGGCGAAGTGGCCTGGCCTAAACACTTATATGACTTCCTTGCATTCTTGGAGGATGCAGATGAGTTTCATGAAGTCAAGGTCAACATGTTGCTTTCAACCACACTTCACGAATCCCCACAACATTGGTGCCGCAGATTGCCTCACAATTGCATGCACTAATTTAAGCAACTATGTGATCTAATTGAATCTACTTTCCATAATTTGGATCCTGAGCCTCTTGACAAAAAATTGTTAAAACAATGGAAGACTTTGCATGAATCGCTTATGGATTTTTGGTAGCGCTTCCATGTGCTTCAGTTTGAATCTC
The DNA here is from genome assembly GCA_000404065.3 of Pinus taeda. Classification (NCBI taxonomy): domain Eukaryota; kingdom Viridiplantae; phylum Streptophyta; class Pinopsida; order Pinales; family Pinaceae; genus Pinus; species Pinus taeda. The sequence goes on along the minus strand of APFE030561434.1, from coordinate 22,455 downwards.
TGAAAAACCAAATGAAATTCCAATATCTTTGGGACAGATTTGAATATTTCCTTCACAAATCATTCTATCCCAAGATGAATTTAAAGTTAAAACCTCACTCAACATAATTTGATGATGGATTTGTGCAATCACAAGTGGACACATTTGCTTTCACAAGTGACTCTCCACCTTCCCCTCGTCAAACAACTCCATCCTCGCAAAGTGTTTTGGGAGAACATGCGCACACATTTGTTCAAATGTCACATCCTTCCATCATCACTACTCTCAATGTATGCACATATTTGTTTGGGAAACCCATGGGTTGTCACATGCACTTGTTACCTCAACCTTCATCTTCATGTTATGTTGATACTCCAGATTGTACTGTCTTGTGTTCTTCCACTCTGGACTCTACACCTGTTGTGAACAAGGATCAATACATCAACAGAGTTGATTTTTCACAACTAACCTGCATCGTCATTTATGATGAGTATGATTGGGATCCTGAAAATCAACCCGTGGTGAAGGATGACCTCCTTTTTTCCGTGCCTCCTCCACTTTTTCCTGACATCTTTGGTGATTTAGAAAATAGTCTTATGTATTAATCACATTTTAAGGATTGGGTCGACGTTTCAAACCAGCTAATATGGTTCATCCTCAGGACAAGGTGACAAATCAATCGATCTGAGAGAATAAATAGCATGGATGCATCAGTGTTAGCCATTTAAAAATAGTTGAAGGTGAAATGAAATTTAGTTAGAAACTAGTTGTTATTTAATAAATAATTAATAGTTATTAGAAATTGTCACAATTTATTAATTTAAATAATAATAAAATCTAATAAAATTATATTATAAGCTTGGGTTGACCTAGTCAATGTGAATTAGGAAAAAATTGGCCATTATCATGATATATATTAAATAATAATATTATATAGTTTATTGGTAAGGGTTGACCTATCATGTAGAAAGCTAGCCATTATAATAATTAATTTATATAATTAGGTTAAAAGTTAGTTATATGGTAATAAATTGTTTTTATGTAATGAATTAGAAGGTGATAATATTAAAAATAAATAACTTATTCATCAATTCAAATAGTAGTATTATTCAAGAATGATTTATAATATTATTAGTTGGATATAATAAATTGGTTACTAGTATTATTAAATTACAAGGTTGAAAAATGTGTAATACTATGACCTAAACTAAAATTTTATTAAGAATATATGGTTTAAACTACATTTCGTTTTGCTATATTTTATTACATATTAATTACCCAAAACCTCAATAAGGATATTAAGCAAGAGGAAAGTTCATCTCATTGAGAGGAGGAAAGCAAAGAAGGTGATTATGTTATCTCTAATTTTCCTTGTGTAAATCCATCCACGAATGCATCTACTTCTGATCACACCCGATGTCAAGCCATCACTTGACCGTGGAGAGGACAAATTATTCATTGAAAATCCACTTGATTTTTCATCCTTTTTTTTCAGAAATGTAGAGGGTGAACATTCTTGCTTATCATCTACCCCTCTGTTCGATTTATCTGATCATGAGGATGTCGATGAACTCATTGATTTTTTTGGTCATAGTTGTCGTGATCTCTTTACTCCTATATTCGATCACGATGTTGATTCGATTGTTCTTGATCTTTCAAGCCACCTATTTATGATGATCTATCTATCGATGAAGTCGAAGCCCCACAAGTTATCGAGGCACTTCAACTTGAGTTGATGGTTATGTCAGGCCCTCTCTGTCCTTAGTTTGGTTTCACTTTCGATCAGGAAATTGTTAAAACACCTAAGGCTCCTCATTACTCATCTATATGCATTGAAGATTAATTCAACACATGCATTGAATCACATGATCCTATTGCTCATGCATTGGAGGAATCTTACACAACAAGCACACTTGCACGACATAAGTTGTCTATGTTTCTCATGTTTTCTTGCATGTCACGATCGAGAGAATGCATATGCTTAACATCTGCATGAAGTGTATCACAACACCATGGTAAGTCCACAAAGTGCTTGTTGTGCGGTTTCACTTTTTTCTTTTCTGTGGACGCATTCAAACTTGGATTGTGTTTGTCTTCATTATTATATCTTTCATGTTTGTTGGTTCGCTTAACTGTGTTGTTTGCAAACCATGCCTTCACCAACATGGGTCAACAAATGTGTCGGTGGATGTATTGGAAATATCACTTCACGTGATGAGACCCATGCACCATTAGCTTAGGAGTAGGAATAGTGTTTGATTTATGTCTTGTTTGCTTGTATGCATGTCTTCTTTCTTGGTGTTTTTTTCTTCCCTGATTTCTTTGCTTACTCGCTTTTCTTGCGCATTTACTTCTACTCTTTGCTTTGTTTTTTTGTTTGCTTATTTATGTTCATAGGTTAGTTTCACATAAAGGCATGTACGACTCTTGAAACAAGCAGGGTAAAGTACAAGAGGACTTGTATAGATATCAATAATTGGTTATTTGTTGTCTTCTCTCTTTATGTAGAGCTTGTTGTCTTCATTCAATGATACACCAATGGAAAATATGTTCTGTTTGAAGTGAACCTTGATGAAAACGAAACACTTGCATGCTAACTAGTATCACCTACTCTAGTCGGTTGTTTTGGGTTAATCCTTGTCAGCTCAGTCAAGTAGAGTAAGGTGAGGGGGAAAACCTTAACAATTATCATTGTCAAAGGTATATACAAAACACTTCTCTAAAGGAACAACCTCTTTTGCTCTCAATAAGTTGGGATCCCTCTTCTTCCTCTGAATAAATAAGTGTTACGCACAGTTCTTAAAAAATGAAAATGTGAAAAAAAAATAAAATGAAAAAATTAATAAGGCGAAAGAAGAGAGAGGCTTCCTATGCAAATAGGTGATGCAAGTAACTCCGTCAGGGTACTGACCAAGCTTGCTGGTAGTGGAGCGATGCTTGTGTTCCTGTGTGACTCTGACTATCATATTACTTGTGCACCAATATACACCTCATCCCCAATCGAAACAACCATGGTGACCTGGCTTGGAATGTTTGTTCACCGACCAAGAGCATGGTAGGTGCTACATCTTTCAATCAAGCTAGTGTGGAAACCAAGATGATCAAAGAATTGAACAATACTTTTGAAGGAGTTAGACTTGCTTTTCACTAAACAATGTCCATTCAGAGAGTTGGAGTTCTACCAGTGTGTCTCCAAGTGTTGTAGTAGCTACAACCACCCTTCATGGGCAGACATGATCAACTAGATTATCTCACATACTAATCTAGAGACAATGTTGTTGAGAAGTGTCAATGGAACACAACTTTCTACCTTCAAGGCAAAGGACTTTTAGGAGATATATCACTTGCCACAACCGGTGATCATGATGGATACACCCTTCACCAGACCCAGCAACATTGTAAACTCAAGAGATATCTTGAAGAGTTGAGTGCAAAATCCATCCAAGTTCAAGGCAACACCCAGCCAGGTTTACAAGACGAAGATACTACGGAAGGCATATCAGCTCTTGGTCGTCTTTTCATGCCGCTTATATGGCCAGGAGAGTACAATGACCTTCCCACAGAGTTGGGTGATTGTGTTGGATCAACTAGCGAGTGAAGGAAGACCTTGCAACTGGTCTGACATGTTGGCACTCAGGTTGAAGGAACAGGTAACAACAGCTTGACATCTACCCAAGGGTCAACAAGCGAAGATATACATGTTCGCTTACATACTGGATGCAGTTTGTGCCTGTCAGCAATTCCCAGGCTTGGTTTGGGCATGGACACCTTCGGAAACCTCTGTGCACACTTATTGCAATTTGTTCTCTGAATGCAACTTCTATAGAGTTATCATACAGTTATGAGACCACTTCATCACCACAAAGTACAAGATGATATTTAAGTAGGATCCACCTTGCATGTTGGAGGCAGCGATGGAGGCATTAATCGACATAGAAGATTGGTATGCCTCACCCCTTGGCACCTTCATACAGATGTACGGTGCGCAGAAGGCTTCACATGTTTTACCGAAGTTTTTCATGGATAAGCTCATAATGGAAGAAGTGTCATATCACATCTCGATCGGGTTATCAGTTAGACTGCATAGGAAGAAGAAGGCACCTTGGCCCGCTCTTCCTTTGCGGATCGGCTTGTATGATATATGGAATCTCAAGCATGCTGAGGCCGAGATGGAGGAATTCAAGAGATTCACCTTCGGCACCAAAAGTTTCAATCTGTATGACCCGCATCGCCTAGTGAAGGACCACTGTGTGAGAGTGCAACATCCTTGGATCCACGGGGCATGTCATTGGCCTAAGGAAGACCCATGGAGATATTGTTATCACTTACCCAGGCTCAATGAACCAGTCAGAATAGCTGTAGAGTGGTTAGAAAAGAATAACGCAACAACATCTCAGAGAGTAGCATCATTAACAGCAGCAGAGGGTAGAAGACCTATGCGTAACAAAGGTAAGAGAAAGGTCGTTGATAGTGAGGGGGTAGATCAAAGCTATAAGTTCAAAGAAGATGCACTTGTGTTGAAAGAATCTTGGGAGATTGAGGCTAAGAGGCGACAATGCGATAGAAGGACCGTGTAAAGGCAAAGAGAGAAACAAAAGATGGAGGAGACAAAAAAGGATTTGCAACAGTTGAAGTCGAAACTTAGGGAAGAACAAGAGTTGCGTAGAAGAGAGAAGGAAGCATATCAGGGATAGGTACAACAGGAGGTGGAACATGCAAATATTGATGAAACTACACCCATACAAGTTATAGAATCATCCGAGAAGTTGGCACAGAGCAAATGGGGTGAGCAGTCATAGGAGCAGGACTTGGCTCAAGAGATTGAATGGATGCTAGAGAAAATGGATACGAATATGGTTAAGCTAGAGTCAGATCAGGATATTGACCTCATGCCTCAGAACCAAGAGGTCACCCAACCAGCTTCACCAGATCTAGAAGCATAGCAAGTCCCAAGCGATGAAGGAGACACGGAAATCCTTGAAGACAATCTGGTAGTGGAGATGCACAACATATCTTTCAACGAGTCACAACACAGAGTTGTGCAGTCGCATAGAGCACCTACTCTAGATGTCCATGTATCCCCTCCGCAGTTCGAAGAATGAGCGATCGAATCCGACGTGCGCAGACATGTTGGCCAATTCTACCAAAGCATATACCAAAGCCACGATCTCGAGTGTTATATTCTTGATAACTTAGAATGAGCACATGGCTAAGGCATTACAAGCGACCAAGCAAGGAGGATTGTAGGATACAACATCTTCCAAAGTAGAATTGAGGAGAGAGATACTAGATGAAGTATCATCTCTCGAGACAATCATGCAGAAGTTGTACTCTAGATTTGTCACCATGCATAAGTCAGTCGTCCATCTCAATGGCTGGGAGCAGCATTGTGTTAGGAGAGCACACATCTTTTCAGGTTTGCACACTATTTTTTATCACATGAAAACATGGACAATGAGATATAAAGGAGCCCCATTGCACTTGCCAAAGGTGATGAAGCCAAAGGCAGTAGAGTTGAAAGCATGCATCCGGAGTCAAATCTGGAACTATGAGGAACTCTAGCAGTTCATCACCAGTTTGCAGGCTTCACATGCACGAGTGTTTAGAAGCATGGATTTCATTATGTGCACACATGCAATCCCATCTAATAGCACACTCACAAAGATGAGGTCAAATAACCAAGTCAAACTAGAGCTTGACATGTACTTTGATCAACTGATACGTGAGGCCATGAGTGCAGAATTGGAGATCAGCGCAAACACTATGCATCAATATGTTGTTGGTCCAACTACACTCAAGACTATGATGTGCATGTTATCAGATGAGTTGGACAATGGTGCCAAATCATTGAACCCGGATGCAACAGAGGCAAGATTTCATTTTCAGCAGGATGTCACCATAGAGCAAGTGGACACCATAAGAAACTACCAAACTTGGCAACATTTCGCCACCATCGATCATCGCAAGGATGTTGAAGAGTTTGTCTTCCAATAGTTGTCCAAGTCTTAGTGATGTCTTGCATGGCTTACTCATGCATATTTTTGTCTCACATGGGTACATGTGCAGATTGTAATGTAAACATGTTGTGACAGTGAAAGACCAAGTGTTGATAGTAGAATTTAACAATCATGTAGTAGTTTAAGAGTCATCAGGGTAGGTGAAGAGTAACAAAGGGGAATGTCAAGGGTCACCCCACCCTTTGCTATTTATAGAACCTTATAACTCATTATAAAGGCTTTTGGGAGCCAAGCTTCCTATAGGTGTAACTTAGAGAAAGATTGGAGTGTACTGTAAAAAGCCTTGGCTTCTCCACAGTGCAGAGCTAGTACATCTCTTTGGAGGAGCAGGTGGCAGTGATTGTAATGTTCCGCTATTAGGGCTATTTGAAGTGTTGGTTGTATGTATGATTGGACCTTTCACTCTTATAATATAGCAGAGCCAACATGATTCATGCATATGTTGTTATTATAGTTCAACTATCCTGGTTACTTTAATGATGTATGTAGTTGTTATTTACACATGTATGTATGGACTATTCTGTATGTGTTTGTATGAATCTTATCGAAGCATGTTGCTGATATAACCCATCACTTTTGATTGTCGACTATCTTTCTTTCCATCTTGTGGTGTCTTTATGCTCGTGTGTTCCCTTTTAAGATGTGTGCTATCACAGGTTTCTAAGGGGTACACTCACTTTCCCTTATGTGTGTTAGAGCCATCCATGCACCTTCCTTTACTTAATGAAAGGTCACACCCTTGCTACCAACAAGGACATCTTACTTACCTTTTTGTGCAACCGCAATCAAGGCGATATCATACTACCCACTGCTGGGACTTCTACACCAAACGGTTTGAGGTCTAGTTGTGACTTCTTACTGGGGAGATCCCCTGACATGTTGGTCGGTCTAGCACCGTCAACAAATGGCCAATTTATATACCCTATCTTTGAATACATTTTGACTCTAATTTCATAGCTCAAATTGGATCATAGGATATATGATTGGGAATCTTATTTCTATTCCTTTCTAATAGTTGTAGTTTCTTCCTACTCCATAGTGGAAATTTGACACTATAACAATGAATATTATCACTCTACTTCCCTAAACAAATAAAAAACATGATTGTATCATGGTTGTGGTGGACAAGTTAAGAAAAGTAACTCATTTTATTCCAGTGAAGTCCACTCACAAATCAATTGATATTGCCAAGATATTTATGAATATTGGTGGAAAACGTTCATTTGGAGAAAATATTTTCGAGGGGATAGGAAAATATTCCTAGACCAAATTGATAATAATAATGAAGGCTCCTATATTTTTAGGTTACTCCTCTTAGACCTATCCATTTTAATATCTTCTCTCACATGGATTCTAGGTAGTGGTTCTTGCATTAATATAAGGAAGGATAGTATTATGGGCCACCCCCCTCTATCCTTCCATCATTCACTACTCCCATTAACGGTGTGGTTGAATTTTAGAAAATAAAAGAAAAAAATATCTGATCTTTCTTGTTGGAAGAGTGATGGCATTGGGAAAGCCTAGAAATTTAGACTAGTCCCATCTCACCTGCGTTCCATTATTAAGCAGTTGAAGATTCTCTCAAGGCATGCTCCTTAAGGGTAGGATGAAGTGGATGCTGGAGGATGGGGCTCTACATGCTACTCTATTTCAAAGGGATACATAGCCCTTCTTTTCCTTAAGTCCCGCCCTAAATAAGTGGCTTGGTAAAATCATTTGGAATCCAGATAGTCCTCCAAAAATAAATACCTTATGTTGGATGCTAGCTCATGAAAATATTTTAAAAATTGAGAATATATGAAAAATAGAAATAAGTGGGCCTTCTTGATTTTCTGCTTTCCTTTTTCAATGTAATCTATTCCTCATTTATTTGTTGAATGTTCCTTTAACCAAGAGATGTGGGAGTCTACATTATTAGAGTTGTTTCCTTGTCTTGTTTGGCCCACCCATCTTCTTTCCTCCATTTCTTCTTAGGAAAATAATTACTTGAGGAGTTTTCATCTCAATCTTCCTTTAAAACAAATTGTAAAGACCTCCCTAAGTACATTTGTTGGAAAGTCTAGGCAACTAGAAATAAGGAATTTTTTCCTAACTTCAAGATTTCCCCTCAATTCATTGTAGTTCAGGCTCTCTCTCTTCTCTCAAATTATTTTTCTTCTTTGAATATTTCCTCTCCTCTTTGTTAATAATTGGACCATGTGGAATTCCCTTGGTGGAAGAATTTGGATTTCAACCTTCTCTTCAAATATTTAGATTAAACAAGAAAGTTCATTCACCTATATCAAGAGGAGTTCAAAACATGGGTTGGTTCAAAAGATACCCACATTCTCTATTTTGCAAATGTAGCCACGAGGAATCCATGGGTGGTAGGTTTCGGGGGGGCTGGCTATCTCAAACCACAAAAGACAAATCAAAGTAGGTTTATACTAGAGTTTAGGAATGGCCTCTAACAACCAAGTGAAAGCCTGTGGATTATTTCAAGGTCTCTCTTTGGCCCAGGCTAGCAACATAGACAAGATCTTAATCATTAGAGACTCTAAAATTATAATCATACATCTCAAAAATGGATCTCAAACTAAGGTACCCTTTCTTTATGCAGTCCTTGGGAGAAGAATAAGTATTTTTTCCCATTTCATTGAATTTCAATGTTTCATGTTTTAAGGATCAATAACACCAAAGAAAGCATAGTGGTGAACAAATAAATATATTTATCGAGAGGTTTGTTACTAGTTAAAGATCAACTGTTATTTTTCACTATCCCATGAATTTGCAATGGTTTATAAAGGTTTTGGGTATGGTTCGATATACATACCAATGTTCTCCAAATAAGCACTCATTGATTAGTTGGAAATTACCAATTTCGATGGCCATGAATGGAAAGGTATATGAGGGTCAACCCCTCCTCCATGTGCTCTTCATGCACATCCAAGTTATAATTAGTAGAGGGCGTAGAAGCATCAACAAAGTGGTATTCTTCATTTCTCTACTTGTGAATGTTAATGTGGAATTCATGGTAAGTTCATGGCAGATGGTGTTCCCATCGTAGAATTTGGAGCTATATCTCACCATTATCCTTTAACATGAATTATATCTATAGAGGATGAGCCTCTTAATGGAAAATTTGTAGGAAATACCAATTCTTCATCTTGGTGTATAGTGGGGAAGAAATGCTCTAAAACTCGAGGGATTTATTGTCTGCAAAGCTTTCTGTGGGATCTATCGATTCAATATGTAAGAAAATACCTAGTTCAAGGTATGATCACCATGTTTAATTTCTCTTATACATCGTAGTAGCTCTGGAGAAGTTTAAATTTGAGTTTAAATTATGAATTGGTGCAATTCTTTCTCTCCAATTCTATGAGAAAGTTAGGGGTTTTGATCTGGAAGTTGGTTTTTCTAGGATCTCATTCTTTATAGAGTGTTGTGTGCCCCATGAGGGTATGGAGTGAATATGGAGTCTTATGGTAATCCCCATCAGCCTTGGCTTTTCATGGTTACCATTTTTCTAGTTTGGCCAATATGCTCTAAGAATTTCCAAATTTCCCCCCTTGAGTACTAGTGCTCAAGGATATTGTCTATGATTTTCTCTCTACTCGAGGCTTCATTTAGAAATTTGAGAAGGGTTGAAATGAGGGGAGACTTCCAACAAAACTGGCACTTCAAGTGTAGACTAGGTCTAGTTACCAATTATTATCCTAGCATTGGAGACTAAGTGGCCTTCTCATTTCTTGATTCACCCCCAACTTGACTGGTTTTGGAGATGCAGAGAAGGTCTTTCCAAGCTGCCTTTATCAGGTAGTTCTATCCATGGTATCGTAGAATAATTTGTGATATAGGGGCACAATATGGTGGATTATAATGCAATTGGTGGAAAATTTTTGTTTTATATTCCTCAATATGGAAAAATTGTAATGGGATGCAACATTTCCTCAGTTGTGACAGGATATTTTGCACATCCTATTACAACATAGTTAAAAATTGTCCTCACTATTTTTTATTATGGAATTATTCGTGGAACACAGAGTTAAAAGGTAGGGAACTGAGAATTATTTGGTAGCTCTATGACAACATTTCATTGATCTCCAACCTTCTTCATGTCATCTCCAATAAAAAATTTCCTCTCCAACACATACATCTTCTCTAGCTATAGGGTGTGTTCCTGATTTAAGTGTAGTTCCTCCTGAAGAATGTGAATAAGACATTATTTTTTTTCCATTTTCATTCTAATAATTAACATGTTGTTTAAGTTGTATAAAATCTTGTACATTCACAAGCTCATGCAATTTACTAAAGCACAGGATAAGAATCTACTTCTACTTTCAACCAGTGGAAGTCAATAGATCGATGAAAATAATAAGAAGAATAAGAAGATAAATCAATGGCACATATACACAAGATGTATCTGGGGAAAGCCACTACTCAAAACCTCTCTATCTATATTTAATATATAAATATGACTGAGGATACAAAGATGTTCTCACTAGAACAATTCCGCACAAGTATGCTCAACTCTCTCAACTCACAAGCTAGCTCTTGGCCAAAACTTAGCCAATTCTGTAGCTCTCCAAGCCCCTAATCTCTTGCGTAATTCCTAGGATGAATATCCCGTATTTAAAGGGAATTCTTGCTTCCAAAACTGTGCAATCCAAACATAGGATCAATCTCTCATGCATGCATGATATTTACACTCCAGTAAATAATACCACTAATAGTACATTGTCCCTGCACTCTAGTCTCAACTTGATGTTTCTCAGAATTGACATGCATGAGTTTTTGATGAGGGAATCTTCAATTAACTGGAGTAGCACTAGTGGATGCATTAGTGCACCAACTGACTGTTAACTCTATATTAGTTCCACAAATAGTTTGGAACTAATTTAACTGAACTTAACTCAGTAAATTGAGTGATCTAATTACAACTCACAATTAAACTCATCTTGGACCCCTAAAACTTAAGGAGAACATATACATGACTTCAGAAAGACTTCCAACTTGAAATTCCTAAGCTAATTAAGTTAATTAAACTTAATTAACTATTTACAAGTTACTATGAGAATAGAATTCAATTGTAATTCTCAGTTTAATTCAAGGAAAAATTAAACTAGAATTTCTTGTTTCCATTTCTCAACACTCCCTCTCAACAAGAAAGGGATTATCAATTACCCTGATCTTGTCTCTGTGAAACTCATATTTACATCTTGACAATGGTTTTGTCAAAATGTCACCATATTTCTCCTCCATGGGAATGTACTCTAACAACATAATCTACCTCAATACACAATCTATAACATGATGATATCGGATATCAATATGCTTGGATTGATCATGAAAAACTGGATTTTCAAAGAGTTTGATACAACTATGATTATCGTAGTAGATTATAGTTGGATCCAGCTTCTGACCAAACAAACCAACCTAGATCTTCCTCATTTAGATGGCCTCACATGTTTCTTGACTCGCAGCCATGTACTTTGCCTCTGCCAATCTGAGTGCAACCAATTTTTGTTTCCTGCTATACCAAGAAACTATCACTGACCCAATACTGAAGATCCCTCCTGATGTGCTCTTCCTGTCGGATGGACTCCCTACCCAATCTGCATCGGCGAAGCCTTGAATCTTCACTCTCTTTGTCTATTTGTACCATAATCCATACTAAGAAGTGCCCATGAGGTATCTCAACACATGATTTGTCTCCTTTCAATATAGCTTGGTAGGCCTAACCATCACTTGACTAAGCTCGTTAACTACATAACACATATCTAGTCATGTGTTCACCAAGTACAAGAGTGAACCCACAAGCTACCTGTAAACATTAGCTTCCACTACTTCCCCTAAAGTAGCATCCTCCTTCCTCTAGTTACCTACTAAAGGAGTCTCCATGGTTTTGTTGCTCTCCATGCAGAATCTCCTGTGTATTTCGTTGGCATACTTTCCCTAAGACACAAACAACTCCCCAAATCCCTATCATACCTCCATGCCAAGAAAGTAATACATGAGCCCCATGTCCTTCATCTCAAACTCTCTAGCAAGGTCCTCCTTGCAAGATTTGATCAGTTGATCATCACCTGTTAATATGAGATTATCAACATAAAGTATAATGATCAACAGGTTACCTTCCACTACTATATGGTACAGGTTCACATATGCTTCACTCTTCATGAAGCCCAACCTAGTGAAGTATCTATTTATCCTGGTGTACCAAGCATGGGGTACTTTCTTCAGTCCATACAACACTCTCTTGAACCGTCACACATGTGAATCATGGTAAAAGGTCTGAAAACCTTCAGGCTACTCTATGTACACCTCTTCCTCAATCATGCCATTAAGGAAGGCTATCTTCACATCCATTTGATGTATCTTCCAACCGATTGGTGTTGATAGTGCCAATATAGATATGATTGATGATTACCTTGCAATAGGAGTAAAGGTCTCATCATAGTCATTCCGCTCTACCTGTGAAAAGCCACAGGCCACAAATCTAGCCTTATGCTTCTCCACACTACCATCTGCATCTTTATTTATCTTGTAAAGCCAACAAGAGCTCACCACTAACTTTTCCTTTGATCTTGGGACCATATCCCAAAAAATGTTACGAACTATGGAGACATACTCCTCCATCATGGCATCAACCCAAACCGACTACTACACTGCTTCCTCAAAGGAATATGGCTCTATCACAACACATTCACCCATAAGATCCATGTATCTAGTGTACCTATCAGGTGACCTCCTCTACCTGCACTGAGAAGTGGATGCTCCAACATTCTCCTATGCATCATCCTGCAATCTATCAGCCTCTTTAGTGCACTTTCTTCCCTCACTGGAAGACTCTGCCTGAGTGGATGTCTCCACCCCTAGATCCTCTGCATGTGGCTGCTCCACATCAATCTAAGGCTTCTTAAACTTACGAACTAAAATCTCCTCATCTGCTTGTAGCTCAAGATCCCTCTCAATTGAAACTCACATGGCCTTCTCCTCATCGAATCTTACATCCCTACAAACCACTGTCATCCTGCTGGTCAAAAAGTACACTTGATAGTTGTGAGGTGTATCAATGTACCCCACAAACATCCCCAACTCTGTTGTAGGCTCAAGCTTCTTATGTGCATCTTTGGTCACATGGAAATATATCGATGACCCAAAAATCCTAAAGTGACAAACATTTGGCCTCTTACCGGAATAAGCCTCCTATGGTGTGTTCATCTCAAGTATATGATTTGGGCTATGGTTCTGAACATAAACCGTTGTGTTGCATGCCTCAACCCACAAGTGTAGTGGTAGGCCCTAGTCATGCAACATTGCCCTCACTACCCCTACTATGCTTATGTTCTTCCTCTCATCCACCCCATTTTGCTGAGGGTTATGGGGTGTCGTCAACTCCTGTTTAATCCCTTCTGTTACATAAAAGTTCTTAAACTTGTTTGAGACATACTCACCACCATTATCACTTCGTAGAGATTTAAATTTCTTGCCTAACTCTTTCTCCACCAATTCTTTAAACTCAAAAAACTTTGTGAAAGTTTGATCCTTTTTCTACATGAAAAATATCCATCATTTACGAAAATAGTCATCAAAAAATTATAACATAATACCTGTGTTTGGTTTTGGATATTGTCAAGAATGGTCCACACACATCTAAATGGACTCACCATAGAATAGCCTATGTTTGATTGTCTCTGTCATGAAAGGAAGACTTGGTGTATTTTCCCAAAGTACACCCCTTTCATGTATCAACTTGCTCAATCATACCTTTGGAAATACCGGTAGAGATCTGATGCCATATCTTCAAAACCCCATGATGCAAGTGGCCCAATCACCTGTGACACAACTCACCAACATCTTGGCTCTGCCCCCTTTCTACTTTTGTGCTAAAAGTAGCACACTCCTCTACCTCCAGCTTTTGGATATTCTTCACATGAATCCCTATCTTCTTTACTTGACCCATGGCTATCTGTCGAAGGAATGCCTTTCCTTTCAAGAAGATCACATCATAGCCTCTATCCTCAAGTATGGTAACAAATACCAAGTTCTTCTTTAGCCTGGGAACATACATAAAATTCTTCAAGGTGAGTTGAGCGTCATGGCCCCTCTGAAAAGTAATTGTTCCCAATCTAGTAACACTATAATTCTTGTCGTCACCCATCTCGATATGTATCTGGAGATCTTTCTACTCCAGGTCACTCAATAACTCTTTATCACTAGTCATGTGGAATGAAACTCCACTGTCTAAGTACCATACACTTCCCATCATTGATGACACCATGCATGCAATGAGGGAAAAGTCCAATTCGAATTGAGAGGCCAAAGCCTCACCCACTGCTCCTCCTCAGGACTTCTTCTTGGACTTCTTGAGTGGAAAATTTGTAGCAAAATGACCCAACTCATGACAATGAAAGCACTTAACTTTCATCATGTCTTTATTCTTACCTCCATAATAAGAATCTAATTTGGAATGGGAAATTTTCACTTCCCCTTCTTTTCCTTAATCGACAAGGCACAATTATAGCTATCCCTGGTGTTCCTCCTGATCTCCTCATGCATCAAATCTGACCACAGTCATTCCCAATCTGGAAGCTTCTCCCAACCATTGACATCGTCCTAATAACAATGCCAACTCTTTGGGAGTCTTTTGATGGTGCTGGACCGGGCAACATGTCAAGGGGGTCTCACTAGTAAGAAGACCCAATTAGACCTTAGACCGTTTGGTGTAGGAGTCCCAGTAGTGGGTTGTAAGGTAATGCCTTGATCGCGATGTCGCACAGAGGCAAGTAAGATAACTCTGTAAGTAGCAAGGGTGTGACTAAAGCAGTGAGTCAAGGAATGACTATGAGAGGTTCCAACACTTCGAAGGGAGAGGAAGGTGAAGGTGGGTTCCAGGTTGAAAGGGATCAGTCCCAAATCGGCTAGGAACACACAACACAAAGGACATGCACAGCTACCGGCAGAGCAGTCGACACAGATGCAGAAGTCACAACATACAAGGTAAGATAACACGAACAACATTCACAGATCAGTCCGGGATGAGTGTGAAAATTGATATAGCAAGGTTTAGAGAAATGTTTGTCTGATGTCTGGTAGAGTAGTCGACACGGACGGTGATGACATTAACAACATATGCAATACATTAACAACAAGATCCATATAATTACATACAAATTAGTTCATATACAAGTATATAAGTTAAAAAACATATATCATTAAGGCAACCAAAACAATCAACCTACAATAACAACATATGCATGAAAATGTGTTGGCTCTTATTATTAAAGAAGTGTAAGTTACAATCATGCAATACACCATGTAAACCTACTAGCCCCATCAGTGGAACATTACAGCCACATCCACCTGATCCTCCAAAGAGATGTACTAGCTCTATGTAGTGGAGAAGCCAAGGCACGTTACAATACTATCCAAGCCTTCTTCAAGATAGTCTTAGTAGAAGCTCGGCTGACCAAAAACCCATACAATGAGTGATGAGGGACTATTTATAGTAAAGGGTGGGGTGGCCCTTGAAATTCCCCTTTGTGATAGTTCAACTACCCTCATGACTCTTCACCTACTCTATGACTATTACATCCAACTATTGACACTCGACTTACACTTGACATGACGCAACATTACAATGCACATGTACTCATGTGAGACAACATGGCTTAAGAAATCCTTGCAAGACATCACTAACACTCAGTCCGATGTGATGAGACCAACTCTTTGACATGCTTGTGATGGTGAAGCTGGTGCGCTGATGCCAAGCTTGGTTGTCTGTGATGGTGTGCATGCAGCTCATGGTGACATCTTACTGAAGTGAACTCTTATCTCCATTGCAACTGGTGCATTGGTTTGACCCCTTCATCCAACTCATATGATAACATGCACATGGTCTTCTTGGGGCGGTTGAACCAACAACACACTGATGCATAGTGTTTGTACTGATCTTCAAGTGTATGTTAGTGGTCATGTGCATCAACTTGCTGAAGTGCATGTTCAACCCTAGTTGGACTTGCTTCTTGTCTTCGCCTTGGTGAGTGTGTTGCATGGGTTGGATTTCATGTGTGTAATCAACAACATCCATGCTACTGGATCCTTTACATGCGATCAACGACATTGCTCACCATGTTTCCTCTATGTCAGCTACTGGATGGATCCTTAACTTGTACTGGCACAGTTTCATCCGTGAGTGCATGTTGCGCCCGTTGTTGTTCATGTTCCTGATGCAACTTATCGATTTGTCTGTGTAGCTTCATGTTCTTCCTGAGTTTCTACTTTGGCACATGTGACTCCTTCTTTGTTCCATCTTCTACCTTCGCGCGATGTTCATGTCACACTGTCACTTCACAACCTGAGTCTCCAAAGTTGCTTTCATTATCAGTGGATCTGATTGATCTTTCAACTTTGCTCTGCCTCTATGTTTTCAACAACCTTCCTCTTGCATTCATTGTGTTCGCTTCATTCACTACGTTTGCTGCATTCGGTATGCTGCCTTCAGTTGTTGTTCATGATGCTGCTTGCTGTGATGTTGTTGCTTGATGTACTTGTCCATGAACAACTTGATGTCTTCGTGAGTAGGAAATCTCATAGACACTTGATCGACTGCATCCTCGAGCGTTCTATGAATGGTGTCTTCATCTCTGCTCTCCTAGAAGCCATATTACCTGTACTACCGAGAGGCAGATGAAACCTGTGATACCTTGAGACATGGAAACACTCATAGCAAGCAACCTGTCAGTCAAAAACCAAAATGAACATGAGAACTGACTTACAACATACCTGGGTGAATAATCATGAAGGTTGCATAATTTCGGCTAAGACATCAGGGGACCCAATGCCAAGACTACACAAGGCACGGTCTAGGCTGTTGAGAGACTGATTGACTACTGGAACTAAGCAATGCGCATTCCATTCAGGTAGTTGGTTGCTAGGATTACGCAATGAGTAATCCCAGCTAGGAAGGACTGTTGGCCCAAGGGAAAATTTGTGCAATTTTTTGGGCCAAGTAGCCACTAACTTCTAGAAATGCACAATTTAGTCTAGGAAGCTATTGTTGGGCCAAAATGCACAAATCTGGAGAGGAAGGTGAGCCTTCCTTCTCCAGATTGTGGAATGCAGCCTTAGTGAAGGCAGAGACTAGGCCAAGGTTGGCCCGACTCGCTGACGAGCAACTGAAAGCAAGTAAATCAATGAAATGCATGGTGACACTAAGTGATAATATAAGTGATTAACACTGCATGAAAATCATGAAAGAAATATTCAACAAATAGATCAACATGCATGTGGGTGAGGCAATTTGTCGGTTGGGCGAACGTCTGCACAAAACAGTTTCATGCATGCGACAACAGTTAGATAGCAACAAAAACTGAAACAAATCTAGGAAAAGCTATTATACACGTAAACGAAAACAAGCGTTCAAATAAATCAAGAAAATAGTACTCACACAAGTAAGTACACAAAAAGCGGCAGAATTACAGCATAAGGCATGGGAAGCGAGCTTACCCCAAAATAGTTGAGCTGAATGTGCTGAATTCTCCTAGATGTGATGTGGGATGTTAGAGCTACAAGGTTGCTATGAGGAATGAGCTCTACAATGTCCTATTGATGAGTTTTGATAACATCAAGCTTGTGATGCGCATGCAACAAATCTAGGGGAAGTGACACTTGGAGGGAGGTTTTTGAATTTTTCCTTGCATGTAACCTCCAACTACTAAACATAGATCCCTAAAATAAGGGATGCCTTTGCATGCTCCCTTGGGAGAAATAGCCCATGCATGCAAGTCTGTTTTGCTCAGTCCCAGAGGGAACTGGTCAACTCAGTTGCACATGCAAGAGACTACTTGATTGCTGGAGAAAAATGCGCATTCTTGACCATAAGCTGGGATAACTACCCAAGTGGATTGCACAATTTCTGGGCCCAATAGCTATCTGCTTCCCAGATTTGTGCAAATCCTGGGCTGAACAACCTGTTGATGGGAAAAATTGCGCAAATCTTGATGGGAGGTTTGGCTTTACGGATTGCGCAATCCTGGAGCCCAGCAGGCTATTAAAGGGAATTGTGCAATTCCTGGAGGGAAGGCTAGTTGCCATCTAGAAATGTGCAAATTTCACTAGCAGGCTACTCAGCTTGCAGCTAGACCAAGTCCGGGTGAGCAACCTATGAAGGGAAAATATCAAACTGTGATCGACAAGTTGCCTTTGAGCAAGAAAGACACTGAAGCTTGAGGACTTGACGAAGCAAGGAAAGTCGTTGTGAATTTTGGTAGGGAGGCTCCCAAACAAGTTAAGGAAAAATTTTGGAAGGTGGTTGTAGCTGCTACAACACTTGGCGACACACTGGTAGAACTCTAGCTCTCTGAATGGACCTTGTTCATGAAAAGAAAGTCTAACACCTCCGGAAGTTTTGTTCAGTGCTCAGCTCATCTTGGATTAACACTAGCTTGATTGTAAGATGTAGCATCTGCTAGACTCCTGGTTGATTGACACACATTCCAAGCCAAGGAAACACAGTTATTTTGATTGGGGTTGAGTGGTATTTATGTGCACAAGCAGTATAGTCGTCAGAGTCTAAGTTTCAAATCTAGTGTTGCTCCACTGCCAGCAAGCCTCGACAGTACCTCGCTGAAGTCACATAGGATCACAAGCATGGCTCCACTGCCAACGAGCCTGGTCAGTACCCCGGCGGAGTTACTTGCATCACCTCCCTATGCAAGAAGCATTTCTCTTCTTTCACCTTATCATTTTTCATTTGAACTTTTTTTTTTACTTTTCATTTTCTTCATTTTCACTGTGCATAGCACTTATTCATTTCAAAGGCGAAAGAGGGATCTTGACTTATTGAGAGAAGAGGAGGTTGTTCCAGTAGATAAGTAGTTTACTATATCTCTGATGTTCCTGTTAAGGTTTTTCCCCTCACCTTACTCTACCTGACTGAGCAGACAAGTGTTAACCCAAAAAAAATCAACTAGATAAGGTGACACTAGTTAGTGTGCAAGCATTGTGCTTGCACAAAGGTTCACTTTGAACAGTATGTATTTTCCTTCGAAATATCATGGACTAAGAGTAACAAGTTCATCATACAGATGCAAGGTGATAGATAACCAAGTAGTCATATTTGTACAAGCCCTCTTGTACTTTACCCAACTTGCTTCATGAGTCACACATGGTTTCATGCAAACTAACCCGGGAACGAAACAAGCGAATGAACTAGAAATCAACAAAGAAAAGCAAGAGAAGAAGAAAAAATGAAAGCCAAGCAAGTAAACAAACAAGCAAGCAAACAAAGCATGTAAGAAAACAAGCATGCAAGAAAACAACTGAAAGAAAACACTACTTCTACTCCTACACTAATGGTGCATGGGCCTGATCATGAAGTGATACTTCCAATGCAGCCATCGGCGCATTGGTAGACCCATGTCCGCAAGTAACCCAGTCGTGTGGAGTAGCATACAAGAAATATATAACAGTGAAGACAGCCACACTTCATGTTTCAAAGTGCCCACAGGACATAAGTGAGTGCATGTGCATGACAGACAGTCTGTGGACTTATCATGGTGCTATGTGACACTACGTCAAACTTTGAAGCACAAGCACACTCTTGACTATGACATGAAAGCAAACAAAAGAAACAAAGATAACTTGCGTCATGAATGAGTGCTTGCAATATAAGTCTCCTCCAATGCATGAGCAATGGGATCGTGCAGTTCGAGTGTAGGAAGTGTTATTTGAGTGTTAGATTGATCTTGAGTGCATATAGATGAGTGATGAGGAGCCTTGAGTATTTGAACAATTTCCTAATCGGAAGTGAAACCAACCTCAGGAGATTGAGGACCTAACATAACCATCAACTTGAGCTGAACTACCTCTACGGTTTGTGGGGTTTTGACTTTATTGACAAATAGATCTTCATAGACCAGTGGCTTAGATGGATTAACAACGAGTGAATCAACATTGTGATTGGATCATGAGATGAAGATATCATGACAACCAAGATCAGAAAATTCAAGAAACTGGTTGGTATCCTCATGATTTGATGAATCAAATAGAGGGGTAGATGAGAAGGAAGGATGTTCACCCTCGTTGTTTCCAAAAAGAGCAGATGAAAGATCGTGGATTTTCAATGAATGATTGGTCCTCTCTGTTGTTGGATTATGGGCTAACATACGGTGTGTCTTGCGAAATATAAACAATGGGTGCATCCATAGATGAAGACACACATGCAAAATCATGGATGGAAAGTTCACCAACGATGTTAGGAAATAATGGAGGCGGCTCAGACGGAAGGGATTCATCCTTCGCTGAGTGTTTATGCTAAAGCTCCCACTCATACTCTTCATGAATGACAATGCATGTTGGTTGTGAAACAACAACTTCGTTAGTGGTGTGTTCCTCATTCACAACAAGTGAACAGTCCGGAATGGACGAACACATGGCAACATCATCCGGTGGAACACCTGGGTGTGAAGATAGAGGTAAAAAAAAAAAGAATGCATATGAGAACTTGAAGGACTCACAACCAAATCTGCGCAAAAATTGTGTGGAGTGATGTTGGGAGGGTGTGAAGGTTGAACATGTGTGTGAACATGATCCTCAACATCACAGGGTGATGTTGGAACTATTGAATGAGAGGGAGGCAGACAGTACGTTGAGATAGTGCCTACTCCCACATGAGATCGCATAGTTCCATCAACAAAGAAGGCTGATCGAGCTTGATCTCAAGATTCCTCTTGGGACAAGAAAATTTCTTAAGGAAATACTCGAACTGGTCCCATAGATAAGCAAATTTCACATGGATCTTGAAACTACAAGTCACAGAAGCACTGCCAAAAATCAATAACAGATTCATGCAGAGCCCTCTGTTGCTGTAATAGTTTTCGGTTAGGATGGTCTGGATCAAAATGATGGAATGCGTCTTCAATAAGATCACAAAAGTGCTCACGTGAGTGCATGGTGTTAGACAGTAGGCTGAGCACCCAACGAAATGGGGATTCACAAAGTGTGAATGCAAGCAGCAGACTAGCTTGTTCGTCAGTAATCTCATCTTCCTCATAAATCATGGAAAGGAATATATGTAAGTGCTCAGGCAAGGACACTTCACCTTCACGATCATACATGTGAGTGGACAAGAGATTGAAAAGCTTCCCTGAGATGGATACATCTTCACGATTCGAAAAACGCCTTGGGGTAAGAATAATGCAAGACTCCATGAAAGATATAAAAATGTTCAAAACTATATGAGAGGACACTGCTTGTCATCAGGCCCTCCTTCTAGCACCAAAAATATTGACGGTGGTGGACCCGCCAACATGTCAAGGGGATCTCCCCGGTAAGAAATCCCAATAAGACCTCAGACTGGTTGGTGTAGGAGTCCCAATAATGGGTTGTAAGGTAATGCCTTGACCGTGATGTCACACTGTTATAGACATTTTTGGGCACTTCAACCCCAGTCATAAATGTCCATAAACTAAGGGCTCCTAAGTCCCTAAAGGTATTGCTTCACTGCCTAAAGGAACAAGGTCAGTTGATTACATCATCTCCCAGAAGTTCTCCACTAAAAATTGTTCATAAATGGTCAAAACTGGACCATACTGAAAACCCAGTGCAGAGGGTGTGATGCATATCACCTTCCTAGTGTATAGGGTGCGATGCATACTGAATGGCTCCTTTGTAGGGTGCGATGGTCAGGAATGGACAAATGGCAGGGACAAAATGCAAGGTGGAAGATCATGGAATCTTCCAGAAGCTTCCCCTCTAACACTTGCCTCTCTGTTTTCGACCAGGGATGAGTAAGACATCATCATTCTCCAAGTGGAAGCAGGAACTATCAGAGAGAGGACACTAATCAAGACCCCAGAAGATGACTACAATCATCTATATATGGATCCCTCATCACAGAGATCCAGAGGCTGGAATCTTGTATCTTGTAGAGAAGTGATGTTGGTTTTCTGGTGTATATTCATAGTGTTGGGTGATCTAAGCTTTACTTGAGGTGAAGAAGGGCTTTCTAGCTGGAGGATGATGCTGGGTCATAACATATGGTTGTAATCCTCTTGCTACTTTTCATCTTAATAAAGCTATTCAAGTTTTCCTCCATATTCTTGTATGTTTACTTATATATGCATTTGTATGGTTAACACACATCTGGTCCTATGTTTTTTATGAATATAGATCTTTGTTCTTCAATAGTAGTATGTTGTTGTGATTCCATAGGTGCTTTTTGAAGTTGGGCAGACGAAGAAGAAGCGGCGAAGCTCTATCAGGAAGGAGAGGAATCAAAAAGGAAATCAAGCGCAAGACTAAGGTTGGTCTCCTTGGTTCCACTCTTATCTATTTTCATAAAGGAAAATGAAAGTATACTTTACTTGTTTGTTTCTAAGATAGCTACCAGTCTTAGTGGGAATAGCAGCATCCGAGTGGACACTATTCCTGGTAACAAAATGGCGACTCCACTGGGGAGCGACTAGATTGTTTG
>APFE030561430.1:17411-52721 GCA_000404065.3 Pinus taeda | reverse complement strand
AAAGTTATTAATAATAATTAAATAAATTAATTAATTAAATTTGACCTTGGGTCCTAGAGTCAAATTTAGCCGTTGGAGTCTCTGCTCAGCCTATTTAACAGGTGTAGTTGGATCTGTCTTCAACTTGTCCTGACGATGAATCACACTAGTTGGTTCGAAACGCGTCGACAAAGATCTTTCTATATGTGATTTTCGCCGAAGCTCTTCTTATAACTTGGATGGATCACAGAAGCCTCAATTCTACAATTGTTTCCCTGCACGGTAGAGCCATTGCATCTAAAGTTCACCATTTTGAACGGGCACACTTGCAGGTCTCGATGTTGAAGACAGATCTAGCTTTTTTGAAGAGATGCAGAGACTCCGTAGTTATTCCGGTCTTCGCCCAGATCAACCATCGCCTCCACACTCCTTCTAATCATGGAGTGTTCGTAAAAGCCAGTCTAGCGCTTTTAAGGTCTGAAATTAATAGGATTAGGAAAGTCCTGGGTCATCTCTCTCAGGACCTTCTGGGTTTGCACTTGGAACTGTCAAACTTGATGTCTCCCTCCCTATGGGCCAGAATAGATGCATGTTCGGCATTGAAATCGTTACGATTGGAAGAGATCAGGGGGCAAAAACAAGTTTCGAAGTTTCAGATCTTAACTCAGAAATCAGAGAGGGATGATTCGTTGAAGAATGTTGTTTCCGAGAGCCGGATTTCTGGTTCTCAGAAATCTGCCCTCCGCTCTTAGGTTTCGTCCCTCCTGGTGATAAATTCTTTATCCTCCCCCCAGTTGGTCCGGATATCTCTGGAGAGCACGTCGCTGTCCCTTCGTCCAGACAGGCAGTATGCGACTGCCCAGGTGGATCTCGCTTGAATCGGTCCCCAGTTACTCCTTGTCTTTCTGTAATCCAGCGTTTTAACCTGTTGAAACTGCCTTGCTCAGCGAATCAGGTTTCAAAAGCAGAGAGCGATCGGGTTCTGGAATTTGCAAGATCATCGAGTGCTCATTCCCAGCGTAATGAGGAGGTTGAGATAGCAGCTTCTCCCCTTCGCGGTAAAAGCCAGTTTTTGAGCTGCATAGGCAGATCTCGGATTCGAAGCCTCTCGGTAGACAGGGGCATTCGGAGGATTGGATTAGGTAGCAGCGTGGTCGACGGTTTCAGGCGATATGGTAAGCAGGAGGACGTGGCTTCAACCTCGCCTGCACGCATGGGTTACTTGTTGCGTAGCCGATACAACCAGATCGGTGACAAAACAGTCTCCCCAACTGAAGCAGTCTCGCTATCTGTAGATAGTGCAGAAAATGTTGGTAGAGTCCTCTCTAATTCCGCAGAGCTTAGACGGATTCCGCTGGCCAGGCATGCAATCAAAACCGGACTCGTTGACGTGGACTCAGCGTGTAGGGCGAGCAGCGTGGGAAAGGTAAGTCGCGATCTCTGGGCGGATTTTGCCGGCAGTCTGCGTGGTAGTGTTAATAGGCTTTCATGTAGTGTGAATAGGGGTCTGGATAGTGTGTCCGGTAATTGCAATGGGCTGGATTTTATTTCGTCAGAGTCTAGGGCTATTTTCAAATTAAAAAGTAGCCTGGATGATAATTCTAACAATAAAGATATCGCTAATAATGACAATTCATTTAATTGTAATATTAATAGTAGTAACAATAAAGATAAGATCAATGATACTAAAAATATTGTATGCAATTCATATTTCAGCGGTTTGGGGGGTATTAACACTTATTTAGATAGTAATAATGAAAGTATTTATAATGATAAACACCCTAATAATAATAACAATCCATACATTACTAAAAGCATTAGTGATGAGTTATATAGGGATAATAATCTATGCAATACTAAAAGCATTAATGATGAATTATATAAGAACATCCAGAATATTAATAAAGGGATGAGTAATATGAATAATAAAGGGATTATAATGACTAGTAATATCAATAAAAAAGGCATTAATATTAATAATAAGCTATATAATAACAAAGATAGGAGGGAGGATAATATTTTATGCGGTTCTAATAATAATTATTCTGTTGGCAATAAGAACCTCAGCAAAGATGTCTCTCTTCCCTCGTCTTCCTGGAATAGTAAAGTTGTTAGCTTATTAAGCTTTTCCTTTTCCTCATTTGTTTTTAGTCTTTTAAGCAAGGGCTTAAACTTTGCCCTTGCCCCGAAGAAAATCCCGGTAGATGACATTATTTGTGGTGTACAGCAGGGAATTAGGGATTTGCCTGATAATGTGAAGGACACCATTAGGCAGGACTGTGCTGTCACCCTTAGGAGGGCCAAGCCCCCTCGGAGGAACCTCAGCAAGGATGAGTTCGATGCCCTAAGGTCCCTTAATGAGAATGAAGATGTTGTTGTTCTTAAAGCAGACAAAGGAGGGGCTACGGTCATCCTCAACAAAGAGGATTACCGTAACAAGATGTTAGATCATCTTCATAATAGCGGCAGTTATAAGAAACTGGCCAAGAACCCTCTTAAGAAACTCTCTAGGAACGTGGCTCACGCCATCAAGTCTAGTAACTCAGTGGGTTCCCTATCCCAGAAGCTCATTGAGAGCAATCCCATCGCTCTGAGAATTTATGGGTTACCTAAGATTCATAAGGAAGGGGCCCCGCTGAGGCCTATTGTCAACACCATTGGTGGTCCGACCTACCTTCTAGCCAAGTTTCTGGCTCTGAAGCTTAAGCCCCTGGTGGGCCACACGGAGTCCTTCGTAAAGGACTCGACATCCTTCGTCATGGAGCTTAAGGATATTAAGCTTGACCCGGAGGACATTCTAGTCAGCTTTGATGTGGTCTCCCTGTACACTTGCATCCCTATTAAGGAGGCCATGGAAGTGATCTATCGCCTAACAGATCCGGACACTGCGCATTTGGTTGAGGTATGTCTCACTTCCACGTTCTTTTGTTTCGAGGGTGAGTTCTTTGAGCAGACCTGTGGTGTTGCCATGGGTTCCCCCCTCTCTCCTATTGTAGAAAATCTTTTCATGGAAGATTTCGAGGCCAAGGCTCTAGCCTCAGCTCGTCTTGGTCCTAAGCTTTGGAAAAGGTATGTAGATGACACCAATGTCATATGGTCCCATGGCCATGAGGAGCTTGATCATTTTTTCATCATTGCAACAGTCAGTCCTCGGCGATCAAGTTCACCATGAAAAAAGAGGTCAATGGTAGCCTCCCTTTCCTGGATATTCTTATTTCTAGGAAGAAGGACGGTTCTCTCTCCCACTCCGTGTTCCGTAAGAAAACGCACACTGAGCAGTATCTTCATGCCGATTCCCATCATTTCCATGCTCAGAAGATGGGTGTTCTTAATACCCTGGCTACTCGTGCACTGAGAATCTCAGACGATGAGAGTTTGGATAGAGAGAGATCCCATCTACTTGATGTTTTTGAGGAAAATGGATATAGCAGGCGCCTAGGTCAGAAGGTGTCCATCTTCCCTATGTCCAAGGGACCACGGACAAGATTGCTCGAATCCTTAGGAGGTTTGATATTCCCTCAACCTTCAAGCCCCTCAGGACCATTCGTAATTCCCTTCGATCGGTGAAAGACCCTGTTAACCCTAAAGACATGAAGGGTGTTTATTTGATACCTTGTTCATGTGGGACTCCCTATATAGGGGAAACAGGGCGCTCCATCTAGCAGAGAATTTGTGAACATGCAACAGACCTGAGCCATGGGAGAACGAAGTCTTCAGCCTTAGCTGAGCATGTGGACAAGACAAAGCACCATGTCTGTATTGAGGAGGCCAAAGTTATTTCGAGAGTTGCTCAGTTCCATCCTCGCAAATGGAGGGAAGCTATTGAAATTGAACGAAGGCCCAAAAATCTCAACAGAGATGATGGGTGGAAGGTTAGTAGATGTTGGATCCCTGCCCTTTCTTAGGGCTTCTTCCCCTTCCCCCTCTCCCCCGCCGGGTTGGTCTGGGGTGCATTCATCGTTCTCCCTGGTACCTTCCTTTCCACCTTGTTCTTGTGGCTTTTCTCTCGTCCTGCGCCTCTTGTTTCTCCTTATCTGTTTGATGTTTCTTTTATCCTCAGTGATCCTATTGATTATGTATACGGTTAATATAGTTATTTATTGTTAACTATTTCATAATATTATTATCTTTATCCTATTTGAACCGTTTGCCCTACTCGTATTATTATTTTTCTTTATTTCTTGACTTTATGGTATTTTGAGTTTTATTTTAATTTAATTTGATTGATTGATTATCTGATATTGTTTTATTTAATATATTTATAATGTATTGGCCTGTAATTAATAGTTACTTTTTATTCTTAGATTTAATTTTTTACATTATTGGTCTTATGATTTTGTTAGTTTTAGTTTAAGTTATTTTTGTCTACTTTTACTTTTCATTGTTATTATATATATATATTATAAGTATCTATATATATATATATTATTATATAATATATATATATATATATATATATATATATATACATTTTTATATAAATTAAAATAATTTTATAAACTAATCAGTATAACATAGAATAATTAACTAATGAAATAATCTTCTCACTTACCTTAAAAAACTAACCGTTAGAATTGCTTTTCACCTTAACTAACTCATAACATTAGGAATTATTATTGAATTAAATAAAGTATCTTACTCACCATTATTAATTAGTATTCTTAAGGTTCACATGCTAATATGTATATCTCCAACCCAACATTATGATTAAATTACTCATATATACAAAAATTTAGGAATATTGTTTTCTAACTAAATTAATAATTTAAAACTTTCCATTATTTTAATTTATTTACTTACCTACGTTAGTTAGTTCCTTAATATAAAACTTGAAATAATATTAACATCTTTATATCCATTAAAATTATTTAATTGGAGCATCCCAGTGCTAGTATATTGTTTTGAATATATAAACAATTTGTTGGGCGCTAGTCCCCCTTTTCACCTTTTTATGTTTTAATTTATTTTCCTTTATTTTGTTTTTTATTTTTATTTTTATTTTTTACTTTTCCCTTAGAATATAAAATATATTAATAATATAATACTAAAAAGAAATATTAATTAGTTTATACTAACAACTTTAGGCTTATTAATTTCCATTAATCTAAATTATGAGTACTCTGAAATTAGCTGTTTTATTTGGACCTTATCTTTTCTTATCTCCCTTATTTATTAATAATATTATTATTATTTGAATCAATAAACATAATAATAATAGTTTTAAATTAATTAATAATATATATAACAATAATATAAAATTATTTTTTTACTAAGGTCATTATTCTTAGAAGGTATTTTACTTTAAATTTAAATTTAATTTTTACTTGTTTCCATGAATGTAATTTTTTATTTATATATATATATATATTATATATATAATTATATATATATATATTATATAATGGGAATAATAATAATTTATTAATAATTTTTTAAAGTAATAAAAAGTTGTTTAATAATAATTAAATAAATTAATTAATTAAATTTGACCTTGGGTCCTAGAGTCAAATTTAGCCGTTGGAGTCTCTGCTCAGCCTATTTAACAGGTGTAGTTGGATCTGTCTTCAACTTGTCCTGATGATGAACCACACTAGTTGGTTCGAAACGCGTCGACAAAGATCTTTCTATATGTGATTTTCGCCGAAGCTCTTCTTATAACTTGGATGGATCACAGAAGCCTTAATTCTACATGTATTGTTTTGATTAATTACTCATTGCCCCCATCATAAGAGAACATTGAGGAAGAACCACAAAATGGAAAAATTCAACACATCAATGAATAAATTTAGGAGGTTGACTAAGTCACATCTAAGAAGACGCAATTAGACACCTCGTGTGAGCCACCTCAAAATATGATGATTCATAACCTGTGGATAAGTAGACATAGGAGTCCTTTATGAATAATTTGAAATCAACTATGCCCTCAACACATTCATATTTTCCTCATGAAATAGAACCCACAATACTTCAACAATAATCGACAACCCTATTGGTGCAGGAAAATGTGCCACAATAGTAAGAGTCAGTAAAGTGGAAGGATAGAAAGAACTTCAAAAGTTGGAAAGAGAAGGAGTCCAAACTGTCTCGTCCAACTACACAAGTGAAGTTGACTCTATCTCCCATACCATAATATATACAACTCAGGTATTAAACGTAAAATTATTTCAAATGTTTACCAATATATTATAGAAGATGGCTACTCATTGGTGGGAAACTATTGATAAAGGTGAAGAAAGAAAGAATAAAGAGGAAGAAATTTTGGAAAATTGTGTAAACCTTGCTAAAGATAAGTTTCATATTGAAGTTTTGTTAACAAAAGAGGATTGACTAGATGCTATGCAATCCCTTGTGCATTAAATGTTTGATCCCAACATTTAGATGAAGGCACACATTCATTATATTAAGCATGTATACAAGTGAGTGAGATTCGATGAAGATTCATTAATCTTCTAGAGATAATTTTCTTCCTTTGACAATACTAAGTAACAATTGGATAAGATAGTGGACAAGGAAGCCACAATGTTCATTTTGTTTAATAACTAGAAAGCTTGTTTATCATCAACTTGTCGTAAACACCATATTTAAAAAAAAAAAAAAATCCTTAACATACAAAATGGGAGACACATTATAAGGTAGAGTTGTAGGAGCCCTTAACACAAAAATAGAGTAGAAAAAGAACCTATAGAAAAATATTTTGCAGGATGATAGGAAATAGATTCAGAAAGGAAAGAAGACTCGGTTTGAAGAAAATAATACATATGACCACCTCTAGAGAATCCAACTACAAATTCAAGAGTGGTAAAAAGGTAAAATTAAATTAATTTGAATCAAACTTCCTCGCATAGAAACTCCATTATCTATCTTAGTTGAAATATCTAGAGGCTCAAGGGAATTATTTAGTGATGGAATGGAATACATTTTTTCATAACTTGAATAGATTAGCTCCAAAAATTTACAATATAGTGTTTGTTGAAACTCAAGATTTACCATTAAAATAAGCACCTTCCAAATCTGCTAAAATGTCAATCCTTCCCGCTTACCACCTTTGAATATGCACCCTATGTTCATGTTAGTCAATTTACCACATCCAAGGAGGAGGTGAAGGATCATATTAGTCACCAATTGAGAAAGAGAAAAGGGGAATTAAGACCAAAGAAGTACCTATTTATCCTTGGCTAGACGAAAATATAATGGATCAATTGATCTCAAGTCCACCACAAGAATAAGCAAAGAAGAACCATAGTCTCTAGTTCTAATAATATTTTAGTGTAATAACTATCTTATTATTTTTGTACAATCCAAATATTATGCATGTCCCCTTATTTTAGATGAAGAAGGAATTTAGGTTGGGGGAGATATTGGAAGGGATAGTCAACTCGACTGAACATACCTACAAGTTGGAACAACAAATTAAAGACTTTTTAATATGAAAGTTAGTCTACCAACCAATTTAGTTAGATTCTATGTAGATTCGACCATCTAAGTAGTTAAGGAAGTTAGTTATCTCTATCTACCTAGAGTCTAGTATAAATATAGGATAGACTAACAATTAATGTAGTAATGGTTTTCAATTAATACAAGTGTTTCCATATGGTACCACTATATCATTCTTGTATCGCATTTGTTGCATGTCTTTCTTTACTCAAAAGCTACTTTGTGTATGGATGTGTTGGTAATAATGGGTACATTGCCCTAGATTGTAACAGGGTGACGTTAAAAGAATGTTTGCCAAATCACTTGTGTTGTCGTTATTGTACTTGATCACTAAATGAAACTACTATAGAAACCCCTATATATTTTTTATATCTCATGTGTTGCATGAATTTATTTAGTCAATATCAACATTTTGTATGTATGTCCTAGTAACAATGGGTACATTTCGCTAGATTACAACAGGGTGGCCTTAAAAGCATTTGGGACAACTTGCTTGGTTGTCATTATTATACTTGATCAATATACGAAACTACCATATAAATCCCATCCACTTGTAATTCCTATTCTAATGTTGCTTACTCACAGGTACCATAGTGGTTGGTGATCAATGTTAGATTTTATCTCCTTCCCTGTCAGATAGTGTTTCTACTCCTTAACAAGTTGTATCAAGGCATAGTGCTCCTTTTCGCAAGTAGGGTAGTCAATAACTATGCCATGAAATACTTCAAAAGGATAGCATACAAACCTTTCTCATTTCACCAAGGGCACTTCCATAACATACCCAGTAACATCTATCTCTATTTTAAAGGTATATTGCAAGTGTGGTAGTTCCATAAATTATGCTTGCTTGATCTTCTTCTTTAAATCCTAAAAGTTCCTATACTAACCCATTCACCATTATAATCTTTTTCCACTCACTATAATAGCATGAGGTGTTGTTTTTATTGCTAAAAATGAGCTTATGAATTTCCTAAGGCATTATACATCCCCATCAAAACCCCTGACCTCATAAACATGAGGAATTTACCACTTCATAACCACATCTATATTAGGAGGACCTATTTTCATCTCTCCTCCACCTATAACACATCTTATATACAACAAAGATTACTCTAAAAAATCTCACTTCTTGAGAATTTCCATCAGTTGGTGCTTCTTCAGTGTCTATTATAGTTGCATCGTATGTGAGATGTGTTCCTCACATGTAGCACTACATACTAGTATATCATCTAAATAAACATTAAGAAATGAATTTGTAAAAGGGAATAACAAATATTTCATTAAACTCATGAATGTATTTGGTGCATTTCTTAGGAAAAGTCACATAACTAACCACTCATACAAACCTTGTGTAGTTTTGAAGAAACTCTTCTTGGTATCATCTTCTCTAACTCAAACTTTGTGATACCCACACTTTAAGCCTAGCCTGGTGAATTATTTGGCTTGCTACAAATAATGTGACAAATCATCTATGTTATGTATGTTCTACATGTTATTGAGCATATTTATGTATTATAGCACACCTTTTCTCATATCTACCCACTTTCACTGGTTTACCCAGGGTCAACATGAGCTGAGGAACTACTATGAGATGACTCAACCTCCCAGATGACCTTAAGGAAATGGATCCGACATAACGAGAATTTACTAAATCCCCTCAGGTGGTACAGGAACCCCAAGAACCAACCAATCATTCCAGGTGTCCAACCCCTAAGATAATCATCCTTTTCATTGGACTAGACCCTTAGTCACTTCCATTATAGGGCCAACAAGTGATTGAAACCCTACAGTCACTCCCACAAGCCTACTTCCCAATGACCGAAGTCTCTTTGACACAGTTCTGTTCCAATGACTGCGATATTCATGCCACTTTTTCAGGGCTAAGATCAAGACCCCTACCCATATCTTAATGAAACTCCTAGAAATGATAAATAACATAGAAACAAAACCTCTAACCAAAACTTACTCAAAGGCTTGACCTAACTTGGTCTAGCCATGACAATCATTCCATCAAACAGATTATGAATATGAAACCTACAAGTCATGAATGCATATCTAAACATAAAGATATGAAACTTATCTGAGGTTTACTAAGAAGGATTATTTCCCTCTCACAATAGCTGCCATAACATCTATTAGGTCATGCATTCAATAACCAATCATTTATCAACAAAACATGATAAGAACCATAACTTGGATCAGTCATCATACTATGCTTATAACTAGCATATAACCAGATAAGTAGTAATGATAGAACAACCATTAACACCACATAATAACAAGTATATTTACTCATGAAATACAACTCATATTTACATATGAAAAAGCCAACCAATTCAGGGACTTCCACGTACCACCCTACCATAGATTGGGCTGAACCAAATATTTCTTTTAGCGAATCACCCCTGTGCCATATTCCAAGCATGAATGTGGCATGAATGTGGGACCTCATGGCATAAACCAATCCAGAGAAAACCAAGGTAATCCAGAGGCTAAACCACGTCCACCCCCACAATATCATGGTATCACCTAAACTGGTCCTAAGATCACGAAACTAAACCGAGCTTGGATGCCTTAGTAATCCTTCACCATCCCTTGAGGAATTTTCCTGTCTCCACCCACATGTTGAGGTCTTCCTAGAGAAAACCATCTCCATCACCAACCCTACGGATTTTCCTGAGACCACCTGACCTAGATCCAAAACCTTTCGGTAATCCAAACCTCAACCAAGAATGAATCCCATCACACCAGGTCTATCCGGAAATTGAAAGGAAAGGCTAAAACCACTATCAAAACCTAGTAAAATCCATGCCACTGACAAAAAATAAACTAAATATGCACATGAATATACCATGCATGCCAAAACAAGTTAGGAAATCATACAAGCAACCTTTTACCTCCAAGTATTCCTGCTAAAATTTCTTGATCCAACCTTGCCTTTCTTGATCCTTGTTTTCCTTGTCCTTCCTTTTATTGCTTGCTTCCCTTCTCCTCTTGGTATCATTCTCCTCTCTCAGCCCAATTCCAAATTTGAACTAACAAAAGGCCCCAAATTGATGCTCTAATGTATTTTTATTATTGATGCCTCTAATTTCTTTATTTTTCCTCTATTTTCCTTCAATTTCCTCCTCACATGCAACTTGTGACCTTTCACCTCCATTTTTCCTAATTTGTGAGCTCAACCATTTTCTTCAAAATAGAATCAGTTACATTAAACCTGGATCGAATTTCTGAAAATAGGCGTTACAGATGAACTCATATCTCCTAAACCATAGCACATTTTACAAAACGTAAAGAGGTTTTTGTATATAATTTCATTTTGGAGAACCACCTCTCTGAAATTTTGGAAATTCGTTTCGAGTTGGTCGTAATTGGTGCCACAAAATCATCTCTAAAACAGAAAATCATTAAAAATTTAAATCTGTGAAAATGAGTTGTAAATATCTAGTCACATATCCCAATTCATGAAACCTGTGAATAAAATGAAATATTTTTTTTGTTATATGGCTTGTGGTTAACAAAACCCTCCTTGGCTTTTACAAAATTACTTTCCATCTGTTGTAAAATGGCACCGCACTAAAATGACTAGAACAATAAAAAAAGATGAAAATTTTGCTTTGTTTTAATGTAGGCTCCAAATATCACTTCATATCTCCCACATAGTAGCACCTGTGCATAAAATGAAGGAAAATTTTGTTATATTGTATGTGATGGAAAAAAACCTCTTTCACTTTTGAAAAATTCCTTACCATTATTTCAGAAACTAATCTTGTACTAAACTTGTCATTGTGTGCAGCAACTGACCTCAAAACATGCATAACCAAGAATTACTCATTCATTTCGATCATATCTTCTCATGTAGAAACTAGTTACGGGAGTGTGATATATCGTTGGAATTATTTTTCCAATCTTCTTCTAATGGAAATACTTAGTATATGATTTGCACTGAAGATCATGTGCAAAACATCTCTGAAAACTAGACATAGTAAGAGCCCATTTTGATCCTTGGTGACAGGCTGTGAAGACTAGAACTAACATTGGCCTTATTTGGGATGGAAGCTCCTTGGAGGTGTCAAGAACACCATACAACAAGTGCTTCATCCATTGGGAAATATGGTCAAACAACTGCAAACTCAGAACAAGTCATACCAATCCAAACATACACATACTGCAACATGTACCTAACAAATACCATAAACTAAAATGTTTCCTTTGTAAGCTTATTTATTTACACAAACCTACCCTACTTTGTGGCAAAATAAATGGATCAAGTCATGTTGTAATGCCATATCAACCAATCAAGTAACTATGACAATGATGCTGTTTTTGGATATTGTTTGAATCAGAAGATAGTTGGAAATCTACCAGCAGTATATACCCATATTACCTCTGGCTCTGTAAAAGGAAACCTGGTTTTTCTTTCAACTTAAAAATATATTCCAATCATAGAAACTAGATTCTATCTGCTGTCCCAACTCATTAACATATGCTCTTGGTTGGAGATTGTCACATCCTTGCTGTAAATCATAACATCCTTTAATCTAACCATCCAAGGGTAGCCTTATCATTTCTTCTTTGGGAGGAGGGAGAGTTTCGAAGAACCTTTTTGGGTCTTGGAATTCATGTGATTTAATTTGAAAATACAATAATTCGATTTCATTTTCCAATATTTCAACCACTAAGGCAAGAAAACAATATTTATTCTTAGGTGTGAGTCGACTAGATTTCAAGCTAAGAAACAATGATGTTAGAAAACTCTAATCAATATGAAATTTTGCTATCTCATCCCTTAAAATCAATAACATTTCACTAGATAATGGATTTTCCACATACCCTATCATCGGTGATTAACGTCAATGTTCTGAAAAATGGATTCTTTGGCAGTGAAGTGGAAGCTTAGGATCTTGAACATTGGAGTCATCAGGTAGATAATTTCAGCCTTCATATGTGTCTGACTGCTGTCCACCATGAGCAATCAGATTTACAACTTGAATGATCTTTCCCAGAGAAGATTTTTCACCTCTACCCCAGTATGGTCGCCATTATGTTAGTGCCTAGATCTACCTCAGGCTGAAAGAAGGCATGTCTAGGGTAACATCAAACCTCGCTTAACTTGGTAGCTAGCCCTACTAGGTCGGGAGTAGGCTCTCTCCTTGTCACTCCCAATTAGGATATTGGCAATTATGGCTTGAGATGACTGAATTTAATGTAGATTTTAGGCTATGTATAGTAGCTCAGGGGATTTGATTGGATTTGTTTCGGGTTGAAAGAAACAAGAGAAAGGGTGATTGGACTATGAAATCCATGTCAGTTTCTGCCGGTAAACCTGGGGCAAATTAAGTGCCATGTTCAGCCAAGTGAATATTGTTAATGTGACGAGTATAAGGGAGAAATCCTGCTTCCCTACTTAGACAAAGGATGAATCTGCAACAATAACTTTATTTGAAAGAGAATCACAAGGTTGCTCAATAGAGCATCTAGCCAAGGATGAATTTTGCATAAGACAACCATTACAACTAACAGAAAAATCATCACGAAAGGAGCATCATTACGGATGAATTCCTAACATATTACTTAGATAATGTTGTAACAAGGAAGAAAGAACATAATTTGTAAATGAATTACAGCAAAAAGCATACTAAACATTAGCACTGTGATGAATCCAAGATCAAAAGGGCAAAAGACTGCTTTATTAAAATGATATTCAGGAAAATTTTTACACAAAGCCAAGACAACCTCTCTTCTGCCAAAATCCAACCTCTACATTATGAAATTCATAAAATATGTACATTTTCTCGTCCTTGTACTAAGGGAATTGAGCTCAACCATTTTCTTCAAAAGAGAACCATTTACATTAAACTTGGACGGAATTTCTGAAAATAGATGTTTAAGATGAACTTGAATCTCCTAAACCATAGCACCTGTTACAAAAATAAAATATAGACAAGGTCATGTGGGAGAAAAACCTCTCTCAAATTTTGGAAATTCATTTCCACTTGCTCATAATTTGTGCCACAAAATCATCTCTAAAACAGAAAATCATTAAAAATTTAAA
Source organism: Pinus taeda (assembly GCA_000404065.3). Classification (NCBI taxonomy): domain Eukaryota; kingdom Viridiplantae; phylum Streptophyta; class Pinopsida; order Pinales; family Pinaceae; genus Pinus; species Pinus taeda. The sequence continues at coordinate 39,253 of APFE030561430.1, read as the reverse complement.
TTTTTGAAAATGAGCTGCAACGATCTAGTCACATATCCTAACTCATGACACCTGTGAATAAAGTGAAAGAGTTTTTTATTATATGGCTTGTGGTTAACAAAAACCTCCTTGTGTTTTGCAAAATTACTTTCCATCTGCTGTAAAATGGCACCGCACTAAAATTATTAAAACAGTAAAAAATATGAAAATTTGCTTGGTTTTAATATAGGCTCCCAATATCACTGCATATCTCCCACATAGTAGCACATGTGCATAAATTGAAGGAGGCTTTTTTTATTTGGTATGTGATAGACAAAAACCTATTTCACTTTTGGAAAATTCTTAGTAGATGTTGGATCCCTGCCCTTTCTTAGGGCTTCTTCCCCTTCCCCCTCTCCCCCCGCCGGGTTGGTCTGGGGTACGTTCATCGTTCTCCCTGGTACCTTCCTTTCCACCTTGTTCTTGTGGTTTTTCTCTCGTCCTGCGCCTCTTGTTTCTCCTTATCTCTTTGATGTTTCTTTTATCCTCAATGATCCTATTGATTATATATACGGTTAATATAGTTATCTATCGTTAACTATTTCATAATATTATTATCTTTATCCTATTTGAACCGTTTGCCCTACTCGTATTATTATTTTTCTTTATTTCATGACTTTATGGTATTTTGAGTTTTATTTTAATTTAATTTGATTGATTGATTATCTCATATTGTTTTATTTAATATATTTATAATGTATTGGCCTGTAATTAATAGTTACTTTTTATTCTTAGATTTAATTTTTTACATTATTGGTCTTATGATTTTGTTACTTTTAGTTTAAGTTATTTTTGTCTACTTTTACTTTTTATTGTTATTATATATATATATATATAATATATATTATATTATATATATATATATATATATAACATCTTTATATAAATTAAAATAATTTTATAAACTAATCAGTATAACATAGAATAATTAACTAATGAAATAATCTTCTCACTTACCTTAAAAAACTAACCGTTAGAATTGTTTTTCACCTTAACTAACTCATAACATTAGGAATTATTATTGAATTAAATAAAGCATCTTACTCACCATTATTAATTAGTATTCTTAAGGTTCACATGCTAATATGTATATCTCCAACCCAACATTATGATTAAATTACTCATGTATACAAAAATTTAGGAATATTGTTTTCTAACTAGATTAATAATTTAAAACTTTCCATTAGTTTAATTTATTTACTTACCTACGTTAGTTAGTTCCTTAATATAAAACTTGAAATAATATTAACATCATTATATCCATTAAAATTATTTAATTGCAGCATCCGAGTGCTAGTATATTGTTTTGAATATATAAACAATTTGTTGGGCGCTAGTCCCCCTTTTCACCTTTTTATGTTTTATTTTTATTTTTCGTTTATTTTTGTTTTTTATTTTTATTTTTTATTTTTATTTTTATTTTTACTTTTTCCCTTAGATATAACAATATATTAATAACATTTAATACTAAAAAGAATATTAATTAGTTTATACTAACAACCTTAGGTTATTAATTTTATTAATTTAATTATTGAGGGTTTTACTCTGAAATAGTTGTTTATTTGGACCTAATTTTTCTTATCTCCATTATTTATTAATAATTTATTATTATGAATCAAAAACATTAATAATAATAGTTTTAATAATTAAAAATATATAAAAATAATAAAATATATTTTTTACTAAGGTCATATTTTAAGAAGGTATTTTACTTTAAATTTAAATTAATTTTACTTGTTTCCATGAATGTAATTTTTTATTTATATATAAATATATATATATATATAATATATTATATAATGGGATAATAATAATATTATTAATAATTTTAAGTAATTATAAAGTTATTAATAATAATTAAATAAATTAATAGATTAAATTTGACCTTGGGTCCTAGAGTCAAATTTAGTCGTTGGAGTCTCTGCTCAGCCTATTTAACAGGTGTAGTTGGATCTGTCTTCAACTTGTCCTGACGATGAACCACACTAGTTGGTTCAAAACGCGTCAACAAAGATCTTTCTATATGTGATTTTCGCTGAAGCTCTTCTTATAACTTGGATGGATCACAAAAGCCTGAATTCTACAATTGTTTCCCTGCACGGTAGAGCCATTTCATCTAAAGTTCACCATTTTGAACGGGCATGCTTGCAGGTCTCGAAGTTGAAGACAGATCTAGCTTTTTTGAAGAGATGCAGAGACTCCGTAGTTATTTCGGTCTTCGCCTAGATCAGCCATCGCCTCCATACTCCTTCTAATCATGGAGTGTTCGTGAAAGCCAGTCTAAAGCTTTTAAGGTATGAAATTAATAGGATTAGGAAAGTCCTGGGTAATCTCTCTCAGGACCTTCTGGGTTTGCACTTGGAACTGTTGAACTTGATGTCTCCCTCCCTGTGGGCCATAATAGATGCATGTTCAGCATTGAAATCGTTGCGATTGGAAGAGATCAGGGGGCAAAAACAAGTTTCGAAGTTTCAGATCTTAACTCAGAAATCGGAGAGGGATGATTCGTTGAAGAATGTTGGTTCCGGGAGCCGGATTTCTGGTTCTCAGAAATCTTCCCTCCGCTCTTGGGTTTCGTCCCTGCCGGGGATATACCCCATCTTGACATATCAAGGTAAACCTACATACTACAAAAGTGTGCTATGTGAATAATGACTAGGTACAATGAAAGGAAATACATTACTAATTGTTTTCCCTAAGCATATTGCACGAACTAAAATGATAGACAAATTTGGTAATGGAAATTCCACTAATCATTCTTTAGCCACCTCAAGAAAGAATAACACCATTAACCAATAGAGAATAAGAACATGAATGGGAGGAATAGTTATATTTTCAACTATTTGTGCTCAACCCAGCTACACAACCGCTTGCATAGCCATCAATCAAGAAATTAAAGGAAAAAAACATGTCAAACAAATAAACTCAATTGCCAAGAAACAATATTTATTTATAAATTGGTTAAAAGTGCTTCACAATATAGCCTTTGATTATTAAAAGTGTAAGAAAAAACTCAACAATATTATGTAGTAGGTACTAAACTAATTAGCAAATAAAGGCAAGTTAACTCGGTGCTAGACCAAGTCCAAACAAGCAATGATGCAAACATTGATGGGAAAACAAATTAAAGAGGCATTGGGATAGACAAAGAGATTTTTTGTTGAAATAGTAAAAGAAAATATGATGGCTAAGAAAACAAGGGAATATGATGAAATGTAGTCGAAGAAAGCATGGTTTTAACAGTACTATATTCAGGGACCCACACAATCCAAATAGTAACAAAACCAAGGAAAAAGGGAACAAAATTGACATGTATTGTTTTGTTATAAGAAGAGCTTCGGCGAAAATCACATATAGCAAGGATGAGTTCGATGCCCTAAGGTCCCTTAATCAGAATGAAGATGTTGTTGTTCTTAAAGCAGACAAAGGAGGGGCTACGGTCATCCTCAACAAAGAGGATTACCGTAAGAAGATGTTAGCTCATCTTCATAATAGCGGCAGTTATAAGAAACTGGCCAAGAACCCTCTTAAGAAAGTCTCTAGGACCATGGCTCACGCCATCAAGTCTAGTAACTCAGTGGGTTCCCTATCCCGGAAGCTCATTGAGAGCAATCCCATCGCTCTGAGAATTTATGGGTTACCTAAGATTCATAAGGAAGGGGCCCCGCTGAGGCCTATCGTCAACACCATTGGTGGTCCGACCTACCTTCTAGCCAAGTTTCTGGCTCTGAAGCTTAAGCCCCTGGTGGGCCGCACGGAGTCCTTCGTAAAGGACTCGGCATCCTTCGTCATGGAGCTTAAGGATATTAAGCTTGACCCGGAGGACATTCTAGTCAGCTTTGATGTGGTCTCCCTGTACACTTGCATCCCTATTAAGGAGGCCATGGAAGTGATCTATCACCTAACAGATCCGGACACCGCGCATTTGGTTGAGGTATGTCTCACTTCCACGTTCTTTTGTTTCGAGGGTGAGTTCTTTGAGCAGACCTGTGGTGTTGCCATGGGTTCCCCCCTCTCTCCTATTGTAGCAAATATTTTCATGGAAGATTTCGAGGCCAAGGCTCTAGCCTCAGCTCGTCTTGGTCCTAAGCTTTGGAAAAGGTATGTAGATGACACTAATGTCGTATGGTCCCATGGCCATGAGGAGCTTGATCATTTTTTCAATCATCTCAACAGTCAGTCCTCGGCGATCAAGTTCACCATGGAAAAAGAGGTCAATGGTAGCCTCCCTTTCCTCGATATTCTTATTTCTAGGAAGAAGGATGGTTCTCTCTCCCACTCTATGTTCCGTAAGAAAACGCACACTGAGCAGTATCTTCATGCCGATTCCCATCATTTCCATGCTCAGAAGATGGGTGTTCTTAATACCCTGGCTACTCTTGCACTGAGAATCTGAGACGATGAGAGTTTGGATAGAGAGAGATCCCATCTACTTGATGTCTTTGAGGAAAACGGATATAGCAGGCGCCTAGCTCAGAAGGCTTTCCTTAAAGCCTCCAAGAAGGGTTTATTAAAGAAAGAACCTAGGGAGCATCGTCTAGGTGTCCATCTTCCCTATGTCCAAGGGACCACGGACAAGATTGCTCGAATCCTTAGGAGGTTTGATATTCCTTCAACCTTCAAGCCCCGCAGGACCATTCGTAATTCCCTTCGATCGGTGAAAGGCCCTGTTAACCCTAAAGACATGAAGGGTGTTTATTTGATACCTTGTTCATGTGGGACTCCCTATATAGGGGAAACAGGGCGCTCCATCTAGCAGAGAATTTGTGAACATGCAACAGACCTGAGCCATGGGAGAACGAAGTCTTCAGCCTTAGCTGAGCATGTGGACAAGACAAAGCACCATGTCTGTATTGAGGAGGCCAAAGTTATTTCGAGAGTTGCTCAGTTCCATCCTCGCAAATGGAGGGAAGCTATTGAAATTGAACGAAGGCCCAAAAATCTCAACAGAGATGATGGGTGGAAGGTTAGTAGATGTTGGATCCCTGCCCTTTCTTAGGGCTTCTTCCCCTTCCCCCTCTCCCCCGCCGGGTTGGTCTGGGGTGCATTCATCGTTCTCCCTGGTACCTTCCTTTCCACCTTGTTCTTGTGGCTTTTCTCTCGTCCTGCGCCTCTTGTTTCTCCTTATCTGTTTGATGTTTCTTTTATCCTCAGTGATCCTATTGATTATGTATACGGTTAATATAGTTATTTATTGTTAACTATTTCATAATATTATTATCTTTATCCTATTTGAACCGTTTGCCCTACTCGTATTATTATTTTTCTTTATTTCTTGACTTTATGGTATTTTGAGTTTTATTTTAATTTAATTTGATTGATTGATTATCTGATATTGTTTTATTTAATATATTTATAATGTATTGGCCTGTAATTAATAGTTACTTTTTATTCTTAGATTTAATTTTTTACATTATTGGTCTTATGATTTTGTTAGTTTTAGTTTAAGTTATTTTTGTCTACTTTTACTTTTCATTGTTATTATATATATATATCTATATATATCATATATATATATATATTTATATATATTATATTATTATATAAATATATATATACTTTATATAAATTAAAATAATTTTATAAACTAATCAGTATAACATAGAATAATTAACTAATGAAATAATCTTCTCACTTACCTTAAAAAACTAACCGTTAGAATTGCTTTTCACCTTAACTAACTCATAACATTAGGAATTATTATTGAATTAAATAAAGTATCTTACTCACCATTATTAATTAGTATTCTTAAGGTTCACATGCTAATATGTATATCTCCAACCCAACATTATGATTAAATTACTCATATATACAAAAATTTAGGAATATTGTTTTCTAACTAAATTAATAATTTAAAACTTTCCATTATTTTAATTTATTTACTTACCTACGTTAGTTAGTTCCTTAATATAAAACTTGAAATAATATTAACATCTTTATATCCATTAAAATTATTTAATTGGAGCATCCCAGTGCTAGTATATTGTTTTGAATATATAAACAATTTGTTGGGCGCTAGTCCCCCTTTTCACCTTTTTATGTTATTTTTATTTTCTTTATTTTTTGTTTTTATTTTTTTATTTTTTATATTTTTTACTTTTCCCTTAGAATATAACAATATATTAATAATATTAATACTAAAGAATATTAATTAGTTCATAACTAACAACTTCAGGTTATTAATTCATTAATCTAATTATTAGGGTTTACTCTGAAATAGCTGTTTATTGACCTTATTTTTCTTATCTCCATTATTTATTAATATTATTATTATTATGAATCAAAATAAAACATTAATAATAATAGTTTAAATATTAATAATATTATAACAATAATATAAAATTTTTTTTTATTAACGTCATTATTTTAAGAAGTATTTACTTTAATTTAAAATTAATTTTACTTGTTTCCATGAATGTATTTTTATATTATATATATATATATATATATATATTATTATATATATATATATATAATGGGAATATAATAATATTATTAATAATTTTTTAAGTAATATAAATTGTTATTAATAATTAAATTAATTAATTAATTAAATTTGACCTTGGGTCCTAGAGTCAGATTTAGCCGTTGGAGTCTCTGCTCAGCCTATTTAACAGGTGTAGTTGGATCTGTCTTCAAATTGTCCTGACGATGAACCACACTAGTTGGTTCGAAACGCGTCGACAAAGATCTTTCTATATGTGATTTTCGCCGAAGCTCTTCTTATAACTTGGATGGATCACGGAAGCCTCAATTCTACATGTATTGTTTTCATTAATTACTCATTGCCCCCATCATAAGAGAACATTGAGGAAGAACCACAAAATGGAAAAATTCAACACATCAATGAATAAATTTAGGAGGTTGACTAAGTCACATCTAAGAAGACGTAATTAGACACCTCGTGTGAGCCACCTCAAAATATGATGATTCATAACCTGTGGATAAGTAGACATAGGAGTCCTTTATGAATAATTTGAAATCAACTATGCCCTCAACACATTCATATTTTCCTCATGAAATAGAACCCACAACACTTCAACAATAATCGACAACCCTATTGGTGCAGGAAAATGTGCCACAATAGTAAGTGTCAATAAAGTGGAAGGATAGAAAGAACTTCAAAAGTTGGAAAGAGAAGGAGTCCAAACTGTCTCGTCCAACTACACAAGTGAAGTTGACTCTATCTCCCATACCATAATATATACAACTCAGGTATTAAACGTAAAATTATTTCAAATGTTTACCAATATATTATAGAAGATGGCTACTCATTGGTGGGAAACTATTGATAAAGGTGAAGAAAGAAAGAATAAAGAGGAAGAAATTTTGGAAAATTGTGTAAACCTTGCTAAAGATAAGTTTCATATCGAAGTTTTGTTAACAAAAGAGGATTGACTAGATGCTATGCAATCCCTTGTGCATTAAATGTTTGATCCCAACATTTAGATGAAGGCACACATTCATTATATTAAGCATGTATACAAGTGAGTGAGATTCGATGAAGATTCATTAATCTTCTAGAGATAATTTTCTTCCTTTGACAATACTAAGTAACAATTGGATAAGATAGTGGACAAGGAAGCCACAATGTTCATTGTGTTTAATAACTAGAAAGCTTGTTTATCATCAACTTGTCGTAAACACCATATTCAAAAAAAAAAAAAAAAACTTAACATACAAAATGGGAGACACATTATAAGGTAGAGTTGTAGGAGCCCTTAACACAAAAATAGAGTAGAAAAAGAACCTATAGAAAAATATTTTGCAGGATGATAGGAAATAGATTCAGAAAGGAAAGAAGACTCGGTTTGAAGAAAATAATACATATGACCACCTCTAGAGAATCCAACTACAAATTCAAGAGTGGTAAAAAGGTAAAATTAAATTAATTTGAATCAAACTTCCTCGCATAGAAACTCCATTATCTATCTTAGTTGAAATATCTAGAGGCTCAAGGGAATTATTTAGTGATGGAATGGAATACATTTTTTCATAACTTGAATAGATTAGCTCCAAAAATTTACAATATAGTGTTTGTTGAAACTCAAGATTTACCATTAAAATAAGCACCTTCCAAATCTGCTAAAATGTCAATCCTTCCCGCTTACCACCTTTGAATATGCACCCTATGTTCATGTTAGTCATTTTACCACATCCAAGGAGGAGGTGAAGGATCATATTAGTCACCAATTGAGAAAGAGAAAATGGGAATTAAGACCAAAGAAGTACCTATTTATCCTTGGCTAGAGGAAAATATAATGGATCAATTGATCTCAAGTCCACCACAAGAAAAAGCAAAGAAGAACCATAGTCTCTAGTTCTAATAATATTTTAGTGTAATAACTATCTTATTATTTTTGTACAATCCAAATATTATGCATGTCCCCTTATTTTAGATGAAGAAGGAATTTAGGTTGGGGGAGATATTGGAAGGGATAGTCAACTCGACTGACCATACCTACAAGTTGGAACAACAAATTAAAGACTTTTTAATATGAAAGTTAGTCTACCAACCAATTTAGTTAGATTCTATGTAGATTCGACCATCTAAGTAGTTAAGGAAGTTAGTTATCTCTATCTACCTAGAGTCTAGTATAAATATAGGATAGACTAACAATTAATGTAGTAATGGTTTTCAATTAATACAAGTGTTTCCATAGGGTACCACTATATCATTCTTGTATCGCATTTGTTGCATGTCTTTCTTTACTCAAAAGCTACTTTGTGTATGAATGTGTTGGTAATAATGGGTACATTTCCCTAGATTGTAACAGGGTGATGTTAAAAGAATGTTTGCCAAATCACTTGTGTAGTTGTTATTGTACTTGATCACTAAATGAAACTACTATAGAAACCCCTATATATTTTTTATATCTCATGTGTTGCATGAATTTATTTAGTCAATATCAACATTTTGTATGTATGTCCTAGTAACAATGGGTACATTTCGCTAGATTACAACAGGGTGGCCTTAAAAGAATTTGGGACAACTTGCTTGGTTGTCATTATTATACTTGATCAATATACGAAACTACCATATAAATCCCATCCACTTGTAATTCCTAGTCTAATGTTGCTTACTCACAGGTACCATAGTGGTTGGTGATCAATGTTAGATTTTATCTCCTTCCCTGTCAGATAGTGTTTCTACTCCTTAACAAGTTGTATCAAGGAATAGCGCTCCTTTTCGCAAGTAGGGTAGTCAATAACTATGCCATGAAATATTTCAAAAGGATAGCATACAAACCTGTCTCATTTCACCAAGGGCACTTCCATAACATACCCAATAACATCTATCTCTATTTGAAAGGTATATTGCAAGTGTGGTAGTTCCATAAATTATGCTTGCTTGATCTTCTTCTTTAAATCCTAAAAGTTCCTATACTAACCCATTCACCATTATAAGCTCTTTCCACTCACTATAATAGCATGAGGTGTTGTTTTTATTGCTAAAAACGAGCTTATGAATTTCCTAAGGCATTATACGTCCCCATCAAAACCCCTAACCTCATAAACACGAGGAATTTACCACTTCATAACCACCTCTATATTAGGAGGACCTATTTTCATCTCTCCTCCACCAATAACACATCTTATATACAAGAAAGATTACTCTAAAAAATCTCACTTCTTGAGAATTTCCATCAGTTGGTGCTTCTTCAGTGTCTTTAATAGTTGCATCGTATGTGAGATGTGTTCCTCACATGTAGCACTACATACTAGTATATCATCTAAATAACCATTAAGAAATGAATTTGTAAAAGGGAATAACAAATATTTCATTAAACTCATGAATGTATTTGGTGCATTTCTTAGGAAAAGTCACATAAGTAACCACTCATACAAACCTTGTGTAGTTTTGAAGAAACTCTTCTTGGTATCATCTTCTCTAACTCAAACTTTGTGATACCCACACTTTAAGCCTAGCCTGGTGAATTATTTGGCTTGCTACAAATAATGTGACAAATCATCTATGTTATGTATGTTCTACATGTTATTGAGCATATTTATGTATTATAGCACACCTTTTCTCATATCTACCCACTTTCACTGGTTTACCCAGGGTAAACATGAGCTGAGGAACTACTATGACATGACTCAACCTCCCAGATGACCTTAAGGAAATGGAGTCGACATAACAAGAACTTACTAAATCCCCTCAGGTGGTACAGGAACCCCAAGAACCAACCAATCATTCCAGGTGTCCAACCCCTAAGATAATCATCCTTTTCATTGGACTAGACCCTTAGTCACTTCCATTATAGGGCCAGCAAGTGATTGAAACCCTACAGTCACTCCCACAAGCCTACTTCCCAATGACCGAAGTCTCTTTCACACAGTTCTGTTCCAATGACTGCGATATTCATGCCACTTTTTCAGGGCTAAGATCAATACCCCTACCCATATCTTAATGAAACTCCTAGAAATGATAAATAACATAGAAACAACACCTCTAACCAAAACTTACTCAAAGGCTTGACCTAACTTGGTCTAGCCATGACAATCATTCCATTAAACAGATTATGAATATGAAACCTACAAGTCATGAATGCATATCTAAACATAAAGATATGAAACTTATCTGAGGTTTACTAAGAAGCATTGTTTACCTCTCACAATAGCTGCCATAACATCTATTAGGTCATGCATTCAATAACCAATCATTTATCAACAAAACATGATAAGAACCATAACTTGGATCAGTCATCATACTGTGCTTATAACTAGCATATAACCAGATAAGTAGTAATGATAGAACAACCATTAACACCACATAATAACAAGTATATTTACTCATGAAATACAACTCATATTTACATATGAAAAAGCCAACCAATTCACGGACTTCCACGTACCACCCTACCATAGATTGGGCTGAACCAAATATTTCTTTTAGCGAATCACCCCTGTGCCATATTCCAAGCATGAATGTGGCATGAATGTGGGACCTCATGGCATAAACCAATCCAGAAAAAACCAAGGTAATCCAGATGCTAAACCACGTCCACCCCCACAATATCATGGTATCACCTAAACTGGTCCTAAGATCACGAAACTAAACCGAGCTTGGATGCCTTAGTACTCCTTCACCATCCCTTGAGGAATTTTCCTATCTCCACCCACCTGTTGAGGTCTTCCTAGAGACAACCATCTCCATCCCCAACCCTACGGATTTTCGTGAGACCACCTCACCTAGATCCAAAACCTTTCGGTAATCCAAACCTCAACCAAGAATGAATCACATCACACCAGGTCTATCCGGAAATGGAAAGGAAAGGGTAAAACCACTATCAAAACCTAGTAAAATACATGCCACTGACATTAAATAAACTAAATATGCACATGAATATACCATGCATGCCAAAACAAGTTAGGAAATCATACAAGAAACCTTTTACCTCCAAGTATTCCTGCTAAAATTTCTTGATCCAACCTTTCCTTTCTTGATCCTTGTTTTCCTTGTCCTTCCTTTTATTGCTTGCTTCCCTTCTCCTCTTGGTATCATTCTCCTCTCTCAGCGCAATTCCAAATTTGAACTAACAAAAGGCCCCAAATTGATGCTCTAATGTATTTTTATTATTGATGCCTCTAATTTCTTTATTTTTCCTCTATTTTCCTTCAATTTCCTCCTCACATGCAACTTGTGACCTTTCACCTCCATTTTTCCTAATTTGTGAGCTCAACCATTTTCTTCAAAATAGAATCAGTTACATTAAACCTGGATCGAATTAATGAAAATAGGTTTTACAGATGAACTCATATCTCCTAAACCATAGCACATTTTACAAAACGTAAAGAGGTTTTTGTATATAATTTCATTTTGGAGAACCACCTCTCTGAAATTTTGGAAATTCGTTTCGAGTTGGTCGTAATTGGTGCCACAAAATCATTTCTAAAACAGAAAATAATTAAAAATTTAAATCTGTGAAAATGAGTTGTAAAGATCTAGTCACATATCCCAATTCATGAAACCTGTGAATAAAATGAAATATTTTTTTGTTATATGGCTTGTGGTTAACAAAACCCTCCTTGGATTTTACAAAATTACTTTCCATCTGTTGTAAAATGGCACCGCACTAAAATGACTAGAAAAATAAAAAATATGAAAATTTTGCTTTGTTTTAATGTAGGCTCCAAATATCACTTCATATCTCCCACATAGTAGCGCATGTGCATAAAATGAAGGAAATTTTTGTTATATTGTATGTGATGGAAAAAAACCTCTTTCACTTTTGAAAAATTCCTTACCATTATTTCAGAAACTAATCTTGTACTAAACTTGTCATTGTGTGCAGCAACTGACCTCAAAACATGCATAACCAAGAATTACTCATTCATTTCGATCATATCTTCTCATGTAGAAACTAGTTACGGGAGTGTGATATATCGTTGGAATTATTTTTCCAATCTTCTTCTAATGGAAATACTTAGTATATGATTTGCACTGAAGATCATGTGCAAAACATCTCTGAAAACTAGACATAGTAAGAGCCCATTTTGATCCTTGGTGACAGGCTGTGAAGACTAGAACTAACATTGGCCTTATTTGGGATGGAAGCTCCTTGGAGGTGTCAAGAACACCATACAATAAGTGCTTCATCCATTGGGAAATATGGTCAAACAACTGCAAACTCAGAACAAGTCATACCAATCCAAACATACACATACTGCAACATGTACCTAACAAATACCATAAACTAAAATGTTTCCTTTGTAAGCTTATTTATTTACACAAACCTACCCTACTTTGTGGCAAAATAAATGGATCGATTCATGTTGTAATGCCATATCAACCAATCAAGTAACTATGACAATGATGCTGTTTTTGGATATTGTTTGAACCAGAAGATAGTTGGAAATCTACCAGCAGTATATACCCATATTACCTCTGGCTCTGTAAAAGGAAACCTGGTTTTTCTTTCAACTTAAAAATATATTCCAATCATAGAAACTAGATTCTATCTGCTGTCCCAACTCATTAACATATGCTCTTGGCTGGAGATTGTCACATCCTTGCTGTAAATCATAACATCCTTTAATCTAACCATCCAAGGGTAGCCTTATCATTTCTTCTTTGGGAGGAGGGAGAGTTTCGAAGAACTTTTTTGGGTCTTGGAATTCATGTGATTTAATTTGAAAATACAATAATTCAATTTCATTTTCCAATATTTCAACCACTAAGGCAAGAAAACAATATTTATTCTTAGGTGTGAGTCGACTAGATTTCAAGCTAAGAAACAATGATGTTAGAAAACTCTAATCAATATGAAATTTTGCTATCTCATCCCTTAAAATCAATAACATTTCACTAGATAATGGATTTTCCACATACCCTATCATCGGTGATTAACGTCAATGTTCTGAAAAATGGATTCTTTGGCAGTGAAGTGGAAGCTTAGGATCTTGAACATTGGAGTCATCAGGTAGATAATTTCAGCCTTCATATGTGTCTGACTGCTGTCCACCATGAGAAATCAGATTTACAACTTGAATGATCTTTCCCAGAGAAGATTTTTCACCTCTACCCCAGTATGGTCGCCACTATGATAGTGCCTAGATCTACCTCAAGCTGAAAGAAGGCATGTCTAGGGTAACATCAAACCTCGCTTAACCTGGTAGCTAGCCCTACTAGGTCGGGAGTAGGCTCTCTCCTTGTCAATCCCAATTAGGATATTGGCAATTATGGCTTGAGATGACTGAATTTAATGTATATTTTAGGCTAGGTATAGTAGCTCAGGGGATTTGATTGGATTTGTTTCGGGTTGAAAGCAACAAGAGAAAGGGTGATTGGACTATGAAATCGATGTCAGTTTCTGCCGGTAAACCTGGGGCAAATTAAGTGCCATGTTCAGCCAAGTGAATATTGTTAATGTGAGGAGTATAAGGGAGAAATCCTGCTGCCCTACTTAGACAAAGGATGAATCTGCAACAATAACTTTAGTTGAAAGAGAATCACAAGGTTGCTCAACAGAGCATCTAGCCAAGGATGAATTTTGCATAAGACAACCATTACAACTAACAGAAAAATCATCACGAAAGGAGCATCATTACGGATGAATTCCTAACATATTACTTAGATAATGTTGTAGCAAGGCTGAAAGAACATAATTTGTAAATGAATTACAGCAAAAAGCATACTAAACATTAGCACCGTGATGAATCCAAGATCAAAAGGGCAAAAGATTGCTTTATTAAAATGATATTCAGGAAAATTTTTACACAAAGCCAAGACAACCTCTCTTCTGCCAAAATCCAACCTCTACATTATGAAATTCATAAAATATGTACATTTTCTCGTCCTTGTACTAAGGGAATTGAGCTCAACCATTTTCTTCAAAATAGAATCATTTACATTAAACTTGGACGGAATTTCTGAAAATAGATGTTTAAGATGAACTTGAATCTCCTAAACCATAGGACCTGTTACAAAAATAAAATATAGACAAGGTCATGTGGGAGAAAAACCTCTCTCAAATTTTGGAAATTCATTTCCACTTGCTCGTAATTTGTGCCACAAAATCATCTCTAAAACAGAAAATCATTAAAAATTTAAATTTTTGAAAATGAGCTGCAACGATCTAGTCGCATATCCTAACTCATGACACCTGTGAATAAAGTGAAAGAGTTTTTTATTATATGGCTTGTGGTTAACAAAAACCTCCTTGTGTTTTGCAAAATTACTTTCCATCTGCTGTAAAATGGCACCGCACTAAAATTATTAAAACAGTAAAAAATATGAAAATTTGGTTGGTTATAATATAGGCTCCCAATATCACTGCATATCTCCCACATAGTAGCACATGTGGATAAATTGAAGGAGGCTTTTTTTACTTGGTATGTGATAGACAAAAACCTATTTCACTTTTGGAAAATTCCTTACCATTATTTCATAAGCTGATCTTGTACTAAACTTGTCATTGAGTGCAGCAAGTCACCTCAAAACATGCATAACCAAGAATCACTCATTCATTTAAATCATATCTTCTAATCCAAAAACTGGTTATGGGAGTGTGATATATCATTGGAAATATTTTTCTAAGCTTCTTCTAATGGAAATACTTAGGATATGATTTGCACTGACGATGATGGGCAAAACATCTCTGAAAAGCAGACATAGTAAGAGCCCATTTTCATCCCTAGTGATAGGCTACAAAGGCTGGAACTAACATCGGCCTTATTGGGGATGGAAGCTCCTTGGAGGTGTCAAGAACACCATAGACCAAGTTCCTCATCCATTGGGCAATACGTTCAAACAACTGCAAACTCAAAACAACTCATACCAATTCAAACATACACATACTGCAACCTGTACATAACAAATACGGAAACTAAAATGTTTCCTTTGGAAGCTTATTTATTTACACAAACCTACCCTACTTTGCTGAAAAGTCAATGGATCAAGTGATGTTGTAATGCCATATCCACCAATCAAGTAATTGTGACAATGATGTTATTTTTGGATAGTGTTTGAACCAGAAGATAGTTGGAAATCCTACCAACAGTATATACCCATAGTACCTCTGGCTCTGTAAAAGGAAACTTGGTTTTTCTTTCAATTTAAAAATATATTCCATATATGCTCATATGGATCATAGAATCCAAATTCTATCTTCTTCCTAGCTCATTAACATATGCTCTTGGCTGGATATTGTCACATCCTCATTGTAAATCATAACATCCTTTAATCCAACCATCCAAGGGCAGCCTTATCTTTTCTTCTTTGGGAGGAGGGAGAGTTTCCAAGAACTATTTTGGGCCCTTGAATTCATGTGATTTAATTTGAACATCCAATAATTCAATATCATTTTCCAATCTTTCAACCACTAAGCCAAGAAAACAATATTTATTCTCAGGTGTAAGTCGGCCAGATTTCAAGCTAAGACAAAATGATGTTAGAAAACTCTGATCAATCTGAAATTTTGCTATATCATCCCTTAAAGTAAATAAAATTTCACTAGATAATGGATTTGCCACATACCCTATCATTGGTGATTACCATCAATGTTCTGTGAAAACTGGATTCTTTGGCAGTGAAGTGGAAGCTCAAGATCTTAAACATTGGAGTCATCAGATGGATGCTTTCAACCTTCATATGTGTCTGACTGTAGTCCACCATAAGCAATCAGATCTGCAACTTCAATGATTTTTCCTGGAGTAGATCTATCACCTCTTCCCCGGTGTGGTTGCAAATATTTTAGTGCCTAGATCTACCTTAGTCTGAAAGAAGGCAGGTCTAGTGTAACATCAAACCATGCTTAACTTGGTAGCTAGCCCCACCAGGTCGGAGAGGGCTCTCTCCTTGTCAATCTCAATTAGGATATTGGCAATTACGGCTTGAGATGACTGAATTTAATGTAGATTTTAGGCTAGGTATAGTAGCTTAGGGGATTTGACTGGATTTATTTCAGGTCAAAAGCAACAAGAGAAATGGTGATTGGACTATGAAATCGATGTCAGTTTTTGTTGGTAAACCTAGGGAAAATTAAGTTCCATGTTCATCCAAATGAAGATTGTAAATGTGAGGAGTATGAGGGAGAAAGCCCGCTGAACTGAAATCATTAGACAAAGGATGAATCTGCAACAACAACTTTAGATGAAAGAGAATCACGAGTTTGCTCAATAGAGCATCTTGCCAAGGATGAATTCTACATAAGACAACCATTACAATTAATAGAAAAATCATCACGAAAGGAGCATCATTACAGATGAATGCCTAACATATTACTTAGATAATGCTATAATAAGGTAGAAAAACACATAATGTGTAAATGAATTACAGGAAAAACATACTAATCATCAACACCGTGATGAATCCCAAATCAAAAGGACAAAAGACTGCTTTATTAAAATTATATTCAAGAAAAATTTTACACAAAGCCAAGAAAACTGCTTTTCTACCAAAATCCAACCTCTACACTATGAAACTCATAAAATATATACATTTTCTCATTCTTGTACTAAGGGAATTGAGCTCAACCATTTTCTTCAAAATAGAATCAGTTACATTAAACTTGGACTGAATTTCTGAAAATAGGTGTTGAAGATGGAATCGTATCTCCTAAACCATAGCACCTGTTATGAAATGGAAAGAAATTTTTGTAGATAAGAT
Source organism: Pinus taeda (assembly GCA_000404065.3). Lineage (NCBI taxonomy): Eukaryota > Viridiplantae > Streptophyta > Pinopsida > Pinales > Pinaceae > Pinus > Pinus taeda. Next base: position 22,122 of record APFE030561430.1, on the reverse strand, counting down.
AATGTTGGAGAAAAACCTCTCTCAAATTCTGGAAATTCGTTTCCAGTTGCTCGTAATCTGTGCCACAAAATCATCTCTAAAACAGAAAATCATTAAAAATTTAAATCAATGAAAATGAGCTGTAAAGATCTAGTCACATATCCCAATTCATGACACCTGTAAATAAACTGAAAGAGGTTTTGGTTATATGGCTTTTGGTTAACAAAGCCCTCCTTGGGTTTTGCAAAATTACTTCCATCTTTTGTAAAATGGCACTGCACTAAAATGACTAAAACAATAAAAAATATGAAAATTTCTCTTTGTTTTAATTTAGGCTCCAAATATCAATGCATATCTCCAACATAGTAGCACCTGTGCATAAACTGAAGGACGTTTTTGTTATTTGGTATGTGATGGAAAAAACCTCTTTCACTTTCCAAAAATTCATTACTTCATTGTGTGCACTAATTGACCTCAAAACATGCATAACCAAGAATCACTCATTCATTTCGATCATATCTTCTCATCGAAAAACCGGTTACGGGAGTGTGATATATTTTTGGAAATATTTTTCCAAGCTTCTTATAATGGAAATACTTAGTATATGATTTTCACTAAAGATCATGTGCAAAACATCTCTGAAAATCAGACATAGTAAGAACACCATAGATGAAGTGCCTCATCCATTGGGCAATACGGTCAAACAACTGCAAACTCAAAACAACTCATACCAATGCAAACATACACATACTGCAACCTATACATAACAAATATCAGAAACTAAAATGTTTCCTTTGGAATCTTATTTATTTACACAAACCTACCCTACTTTGCTGCAAAATAAATGGATCAAGTGATGTTGTAATGCCATATCAACCAATCAAGTAACTGTGACAATGATGCTATTTTTCGATAGTGTTTGAACCAGAAGATAGTTGGAAATCTTACCAACAGTATATACCCATAGTACCTCTCGCTCTGTAAAAGGCAACTTGGTTTTTCTTTCAACTTAAAAATATATTCCATATATGTTGCTATGGGATCATAGAAACCAGATTCTATATGATGCCCTAGCTCATTAACATATGCTCTTGGTTGGAGATTGTCACATCCTCGCTGTAAATCATAACATCCTTTAATCCAACCATCCAAGGGCAGCCTTATCTTTTCTTCTTTGGGAGGAGGGAGAGTTTCCAAGATCTATTTTGGGTCTTGGAATTCATGTGATTTAATTTGAGCATCCAATAATTCAATTTCTTTTTCCAATCTTACAACCACTAAGCCAAGAAAATAATATTTATTCTCAGGTGTGAGTCAACTAGATTTCAAGCTAAGAAACAATGATGTTAGAAAACTCTGATCAATCCGAAATTTTTCTATCTCATCCTTTAAAATCAATAACATTTCACTAGATAATGGACTTGCCACATACCTTGTCATTGGTGATTACCATCAATGTTTTGAAAACTGGATTCTTTGGTAGTGAAGCCGAAGCTGAGGATCTTGAACATTGGAGTCATAAGGTAGATGATTTCAACCTTCATATGTGTCTAACTGCTATCCACCATTAGCAATCATATCTGCAACTTAAATGATATTTCTTGGAGAAGATCTGTCACCTCTTCCCCAGTATAGTCGCCACTATGTTAGTGCCTAGATCTACCTCAGGCTGAAAGAAGGCAGGTCTAGGGTAACATCAAAACATGCTTAACCTGGTAGCTAGACCTACCAAGTTGGTAGAGGGCTCTCTCCTTGTCAATCTTAATTAGGATAGTGGCAATTAGGGCTTGAGAAAATAGTGATACAAATTTGTATGTTAGGTATCCACCACATATATAAATATTATCCTACTCCATTTGTGTCTTACATATGGGATTATTCCCATCAAGATTATATATATATATATATATATATATATACATACATACATACATACATATATATATATATATATAATATATATAATATATATATATATCATATATATATATAAATATATTATATTATATATATATATATCTATATATATATATATAATATAAGTATAATATATATAATGATAATATATATAACTCTGGCCACCTTCCACGTTATCAAATTCCACCATCTTCCACATGACATAACAACAACACAACCACATTACCAAGGGTTCATCACTTCTTTTCGACATTGAATTGAAATGCATCACCTTATAAACCGTTGGAGTTTCTCCTCATGAAACAAATGTGGGATAGATACATCCCCGTTGCAAAAAAATTACATCTTATAAATGCCTAACAATAATGTCAAATTTAACTCCATGGTGTTTTGCTAGTAAACTTCTCATCACAATGAAACCACCGCTAAGCCAACTAGGATAATTACCACATGTCTAAAACTCATGCGTTGATTTGTTTATACCCACTTCCTAGAGTCAAATACAATTGGTCATATAAATAACATTACAGGTCGGCGTCATCCTTTCACTTGGTATCCTTCAACCCATTTTCTCTACACACACATTTTAACATAAAAACCTGGTCATTTTAATAACATTTTATGTTAGTGGAAAAACCTGTGAACAAATTATGAAACCAACATTTTGGACTAGCTAGGTGAGTCCATCATCAGGGCAATGAGATCTGTATTTTTGAAAAATACATCCTTTCACTTCACTCCCCATAAAGAGTGGTTCTGCGAGTATGAGAAATACGATGGTGGTGATGTCTTCTTAGGAGATGATAGGAAGGCTAGAATCATTGGTCGTGGAAAAGTAAAGTTGAAGTTGCAAGGTGGAAGGGTTAGAACCCTTTCGGGTGTTCTGCATATTCCTGCATTAGCGAGAGATCTGATTTCTTTAAGAAAGTTGGATGATGCAGGTGTAAAGAAAGTGTTCAAGAAGGATACCTGCAATATGGTTCGAGGAGCACTGATATTGATGCAGGGAGTTCGGATTGGAACTTTGTACAAGCTATAAGGTAGCACTGTTTTTGACGGGTGAAATAGTTCTATGGTTCCTAAAAATGGAGCAGAAAATATAGTGGTCTCTGGAGAGAAGATCATGTTGTGGCATCAAAGGCTTTGGCATATTAGAGAGAAGGGCCTTCGAATACTTCATGGTAAAGGTATGGTAGAAGGTATGAGTAATAAATCTCTGGATTTTGATTTCTGTGAAAATTATGTATATGGGAAGTAGAATTAGGTGAGTTTCCCCTCTAGTGGTAAGATGACGAAATAGATATTAGAGCTTGTGCACAGTGATGTGTTTGGACCTGTGAAGGTTCCATCACTTGTGTATTATGTATCATTTATAGATGACTTCTCAAGGAATACATGGATATATTTCCTTAAGATGAAATTTGAAGTCTTTGATAGGTTTAAATAATTTAAGGCTCTAGTGGAAAATTAGACAGAGAAGAAGATAAAGGTGCCGAGGAAAGATAATGGTGGAGAATTCTGCAGCAAGGAATTTGAAGAATTCTGTAAGAAGTGTGGTATAGAACGACAGAAGAATACTCCATATACACCTCAGAAAAATGGAGTCACAGAAAGAATGAACAAGACGTTGATGGAAAGGGCAAGAAGCATGCTCAGTGGTGCCAGGTTAGGACAAAAATTCTGGGCAGAGGCAGTGGATACTACATGTTACTTGGTCAACAGGTCACCTTCATCAGCGTTGGATGATAAGACTCCACAAGAAGTATGGACTGGTAAGAAACCTTCTCTTTCACATATGAAGGTATTTGGATGTGACGCATATGTACATGTTCCAAAGGAGAAACGAACCAAGTTGGATAGTAAATATGAAAAGTGCATCTTTATTAGGTATAAGGATGGTTTAAAGGGTTATAAGCTTTGGAACCTAGTAACAAGGAAGGTTGTGTACAGTCGAGATGTGGTGCTCAGAGAGGTGAAAGATGTTATTAAACATGAGTTCCAACCAAAGGAACCTGTGAAGATAGAGTTTGAACTAAAGGAGGAAGAATCAGACTCTGTAGCAGAGGAGGAATCAGAAGATGAAGAGCCACAAACTCTGGCTGTGAGAAAATCATCTCGAGAAAGAAGGGAGCCAGAAAGGTATAGTCCATCTGCTTTCTATTCAAATTTTGCTTTGTCTGTTACTGATGATGATCCCAGCACTGTGAAGGAAGCAGTGGATTCAGAGGATGGAAAACTCTGGAAAGAGGCCATGGTTGATGAAATGGCATCTTTGCACAAAAATGAGGCTTGGGATCTAGTGGAGTTTCTGGCTAGAAGGAAACCCATTGGCAGCAAATGGGTGTTCAAGAAGAAGACAAATGCAGAAGGGAAGGTGGAGAAATACAAAGCTCGGTTGGTAGCAAAAGGTTATTCCCAGGTGTCCGGAATTGATTTTGGTGATATTTTTTCTCCTGTTGCCAAGGTAACTTCTATTAGATTACTTTTATCTGTTGCTGCTGCTTTTGATTTTGAGATAAAACAGATGGATGTGAAGACAAAATTTCTTCAGGGGATTTGGAAGAGGAAATCTACATGAAGCATCCTGAAGGCTTTGCGGTGAAGGGTAAGAAAGAACTAGTATGCAAGTTAAAGAAGTCTCTGTATGGGTTAAAACAGTCACCAAGGATGTGGTATCAGAAATTTGATACATTTATACGGGGACTTGGCTTCACCAGAAGCAAAGCAGATCATTGTGTTATTTTAAATTAATTGGTGAACGTGTTATTTATCTGGTCTTGTATGTGGATGATATGTTGTTGGTTGGAAATGACAA
>APFE030561430.1:0-17119 GCA_000404065.3 Pinus taeda | reverse complement strand
GTCCTCCAAATTCGACATGAAAGATCTCGGTGCTGCAAACTATATTTTGGGCATGGAAATTAAAAGAGATCGGGCAAAGAGGAAGCTCTGGTTAAACCAGAGGAAGTATGTCGAGACAATACTGCAGAGGTTTAATATGCAGGATAGTAAACCGATGAAGGTTCCTATTCCTGTAGGCGTGAGGTTATCTGCTGACAGTGTCCCAAGACACAAGAAGAGGAAGAGGACATGTCCCGTGTTCCATATGCAAGTGCAGTCGGTAGCTTGATGTATGCAATGGTCTGTACTAGACCAAACATTGCACATGCAGTGGAGTATTGAGCAGGTTTATGTCAAAAGCAAGGAAGGAGCACTCGACAATAGTGAAGCAGGTTTTCAGGTATTTGAGTGGCACTAGTGATTATGGTTTGTGCTACCAAGGAAGACCAGGATTGGATAGAGTGTTGGATATTCATGGCTTTGTTGATGCAGACTCGACTAGAGATCTGGATTAGAGAAGATCTAAAAGTGGGTATGTGTTTAACCTATTTGGAGGTGCAGTCAGTTGGATGAGTAAGAAACAATCTATAGTAGCACTATCAACTATGGAGGCAGAATACATGGAAGCCACTCATGCAAGCAAGGAAGTAGTTTGGTTGCAGAGATTGTGTTCATTATGGGGTTAGTACAGGGAGCTATAAGGATAGACTGTGACAGCCAAAGTGCAATTTTCTTGGCAAAGAACCTTGCTTATCATTCAAAGACAAAGCACATTGATGTTCAGTATCACTTTGTGAGGGATATGATAGAAGACAAAAATGTGTTGCTGGTAAAGGTGTACACTTTGAAGAATACTGTAGATGCATTGACAAAATCTGTGAGCTTTGAGAAGTTCTCTTGGTGTAGAGAAACAATGGGCATTTTAGGGCTGGAAAAATGACTAAGCTCTACTGTGGCCCATTGTGGAAAGAAAACAACAAGTGGGAGATTGTTGGGTTGTGTTATATTCTCTCCACGACTAACCTACATAGTGAACCGGGGGGTTAGAGGGGGGCAGAGCCCTCCCTTCGTTGCGGCGATTGCACAGCAGGGAGGTCACAAGCGGGGCGGTAGCCTCCCCTGTCCGAGGGGTTTGAGGGTGGTGGGTTGCGCCCCTCTACGGGGTCCCCAGGAAATTTTTTTTTGGACCCTATATTAGGTTGGGCGAACCTACCTATGGTTTTGGACGCGATGGTTTTCGGTCCATGTTATTGGATGCTTCGGCATGTATAAATATGTATTGTAACATTGAAAGGAATATAATGAAAAATCAAGCTCGTAGTCCTGGTTTTGGGATCCAATGGGAAATCTCTGTGTATTTGTGTTTTATTTGTTATGCTCTCGCATTGTTTATTTTTCTGTGATTTAAAATTCGTATGCAGGTAATTTCTATACGGGGTTAAAACCTACAGGATAGGTTTTGGCCCACACAAATAGCCAACCATTTGTGATCTTGTCTCTTTTGTTTGATAGAAATTTGGTGAAGTTAACTTAGACATGCTAATAATGTTGTAAACAATCAAGCTAAGATAAAATTTAATTAACACTTAACAAATTGTTATAATGTTAAAGGAAGAATCACCTTATTATGCATGCCCAGATTTTTCAACATGGTATCAGAGGGATGGTTTCAGCAGTCAAAATAAGGGCAGAGAAGAGACATTCAAGAATCCATACATCAAAGCAACTGAAGATCTACATGGAAGAATCAAACACTAGTCATGATCAAACCCTAGATTAGATATCAATATGCATTAGCAAGAGGTTTAGATACCAACAATATTCATATCTCAACAACAATTTTGGCAAGATCACCTACAACTCAGTTTCGATCCTTGTGTAGATATCATATCTAAGAATGTATATGAACGATACTCAAATCAGAAACTATTCTATGGATCATGGTAAGCAACTTCAATTCAATATGTATCCTAAATTTGTTGGAGAGAAATCTAAGGATCTTGGCCAACATATATCTACTTTAACTGCTACCAACATGTTCTAGGTGAAGACTTCATATTCACAATCAAGTATGTTGCTTTTCATAATCAAATTTTGTTTAATGACTTCATGATTGCAAGAAGACCTACATTTTGGATGGGTCATTAAGGATCTTGCATGGAATAAGAAGGATTATCAATATCCTTAGAGAATTCAATACATCAAGGCTTCCTTTGAAGCCATAAGCACTCGTAATGTTCTATAAGGCAAGAAAGGAAACATAAGTAGAATGCATGAAATATTAGAGGATATACTATCTAAAAATCAGTAAAGAAGAGTGAAGAGATATCTTCATGAGATCCGAGTCACGAGATCTGAGAAAAAAGATGAGAAAATAAATCATCATCGACATTGATGGTGATAAGGAAGGTAACAAATAATCATGAATAAGAAGGTTACCTCGATTAAAAATTTGTGCTCTCTATGTTAAATAGAGAAAGAAAAAAGACTTAATAAGAAAATGAAAGGTTGACAAGATGGAAAGGTTATCTCACAGATGAAAGGAGCAAGGGAAGAAGGGAATAATAGATCTCAACTATGAATGAGATCGTATCCCTCTCAAAAGCATTCTATCATAAATCACTACCGATATGAATATAGTAAGAAGATGCATCAGGGCATCATGGAAGTGCCAAAAGCTCATATGGAATCATGAAGAACATAGATCTTGGAAATGTTGTTATACATTGAAGGAAGGGAAGACGCCATCCAAGTCAAAGGAGACATTTGTAATATAGTGACATACTAGATCCTGAAGGATCTCTTATAGAAACTTTAGGAGATGATTTTCTAGTTCGGGAAGGAAGCAAATGTTTCATCAAGATCTCCAACTTATGGAAATCTTGAATTGATGACATGATGAAGCAGATCTAGGGATTGAAGATCTGTTAAATTGGAAGATTTTGGAAAATACCTAAAGGAAAATAAGGTATGTATGATTTCTATTTGCATTGTAATGTCATGATATGTGGTTTCTACTGAAATGGATCAAACATGATCATAAGAAATAGACTCTTGGGAATGGAAGATATAATGATGGAAGAGATCGTGAAGCATGTAACCATGATGAAGGCAATCAACATCTAGAGGATTAGGAAGACTTGACCACGAAACCTCCCAAAATGATGTGAAGAATTTGATGGAAGTCCGAAACAATGAGTACCCTTGACAATAGATATCATTGGGAGATGTGTCAACATGTATGCAGTATGATTGATGCCTACAAGAATATCTCACTAGAAGGTCATCACCAAAAGGTAATATGTAATTTTTTTTTGGTGTCTAACTCTTGGAAAAGTCTCGATATGTGTGCAGGATCAAGGAAAGGAGAGTTGTGAAGGTTGTCACAACCATGTACCTTGTGATCTAGACCAATAACTGTTGAAGAAGAGTGAAGAAAGATGAACCTGTGAAGGAAGCTGCAAAAATGAAGCCAAGGAGCATACTTTCCTGGAAAGAAGGAATGACATGACGAAGGAAAGTGATGGATGGGTGACCCTACATGTGAATAAATTGATGACATCAAAGTATTGAATCATAAGTCAACTAGAAGACCATATAAAGCACTGATTATAGAGTCTCTTGGTAAGAGGGAGCTTTGGGAATTTCCTATGAGCAAAGGAACTCGAGCAAGTTTTTGACGAAAGAGAAACTTGAAACTCAAGTGTGGTTAATAGGGAGATTTAGACACAACATTCTTGTATTCCATTTAAAAGAAAGATGAAGGATTGTGTAATTATATACTCTTTCAGGATTTGGTAGGGCATCCAAAACAAGAGTGGGACAAAGGCCCAATATTCTTGAGGGCTAGGAACCCAAGATGAAAATAATCCTAATAAGGCATACTCAAAGAAGACCAAGGTGGGTATGACCCTAAGAGAGACAATGATGATGTGTGTTTGAGTCAATGGTCTTACCAACATTATGTGCTCTGAACTAAGTGAGAGATAGAGTTATTAACCAAGGCCGTGCTAAATAGCAATAATGTTGTTTGAAATGATGCTACAACAAATGGATTGCAAAGACAATTCTTCTTATGAGAAATTCTTCATATTGAGAATGACCAAGTACCATTATGAATACCTCCCTAGTTAAGAGGGAGTGTTGAAGAAAGTGTAACTAGGTTCAGTCTTCATAATGACATGATCTTTGTATTTGATGTAATGAAAGGAAATAAATTATTTTTGTAATCCTACTACATGGATTTCATAAGCAAGAAGTGTCTCTAGTTAAAAGCCTTCTTTTTGATGTCTTTAGGATTTATTTATATGTCCGTCATGTCATGTATATATAAACTCTTCATGAGTTTATGTAAATATGAAAAAGTCTTCTAAGTTGTCTAACAACACTCCAAACCCAAGAAAACCCCTCAAAACAAGCCTTGTGAGCAAAAAAATAAGTAAATGATCATGTTAGCTCCAAATAAATGATTTAAAATATATAATTATGTTATGTCACCTTATGAATATTAGTTATAGTTAAAAAATTCAACACCCTCTCTTCACTAAGGAGGTATCCATAATGACTATTAAGATTTTCTCATATTGACAATTGGAAGAATTTATTTCTGTTTAGATTTTTAGATTTGTAAATTATTTTTTATTGCATATACATGAAAATTATAATCATGCAAAAATAAGAGTGGATAAATAAAAACTCACAAAACACTACTTAACTCAAAATATAACCTAGAAAACCCTTTCCACAGAAAACTCAATTTAAATAATAAGATAGTTCTACTCTCTTTCACTTCATAGAAAAAAATTGCAAATACAAAAAAGTGAAACTTGTGAAGAGTTAAATGGAATTCCATTTCCTCCTTGTAATCTATTTAAAATATAGTGCGACAACCTACTAACAACTGGGTTTCCTCATTCAACTCTTAGAAAAATTACAATATTAAGCCTCTCTCCAATTAAATAGAGAGATTATTCAATTCCCATCAAATGGAAATCCTTTAAAGCCTAGTTCACTCATATGGGTTAAATGGAAATCCTTCAAAGCTCAGTTCACTCATATGGGTTAACAAGAGTTGGATCTCATTATACAATGGAACATCTTAATAACTAGGGATAACTGGCTATATCCAAGAGTCTTAATTAGTTTTTATGATTTATTTTAATTTTTCAACTTGAAATAAACTATTAAATAATCGCTTTGATATTTATTATTGATTAATAATTAATAAAGAGATAAAGCAATTTCTTTATTAATTCTTAAAATTACCTGTAACATTTATATTACAAGAAGCTAATTAGACACACATAATAATGGATTCCGGATATAAATATGAATATATAGAATAGCATTTTAAGGAGAAAATAAGATGCGAAATCCATTTAACTGCGCTCGCTCGAAATTTAGGTTGGTTCAACTAGAACTGCTGACATATGAGAGAGTCCGGAGGGATGACTTCAAACTCTATCACCGATAGATTGTTATCCATTTTAACATTGAAATCATGGTCTGGGAACAGTTTGACCAGTTGAATGGGTTTTGGATTGAGATTGGAATTATTGCTGAGGTTGGCATTTTGGGTACTAAGCTGCAGTCTGTCCACTGAAAGTCGCATTGAACCCCTAAATAGTGTAACCCTCGCGTTGCGCAGAACCACCGTGGTTCCAGGGTTCATTAAATGCACTGCAATGAAATGAAAGATATCAAGTTATAAGTATATAATGCAATGTAATGAGTTGTTGGTAAAATTGCAAATAAAATTTAAGTAAACAACGTTATCAATATTATTTACCCTGCGAGCCTCTGGCGGTAAATAAAATGACACCGCTGTCATCTCCCACAAGGCATTCAGCTATAGGAAGAGCGCCCACGGTTGAAATGGAATTGGAATTGATGACTTTAACGGTTAGATTATGGCCAGTGCTTCCGGGCCGAAGCTCATTAACTTTGCAGCTGTAAATTGGTTCCTCAATCAGAACCTCCTCCTCCACCTCTGGAGGCGCTTCTTCTGTTGGATTATGAACAATATCAGCCCACGACGAAGAAGGACCGGTGCCCCGAATTCCCCTTCCTCTGCCACCGTAAGTGTCACTGCGAATTCCTGTGCCCCTACCTGTTCCAACATCACCCCTGCCCCTTCTGGGGCCTCTGCTTCTACCTCTCCCACGTTGATTAAGACCATCTTCTCTATAATAATTATCCCCATGCGATGTTTCTTCTGCGACAGCATAAACATTTTCTGGACGCGCCACCCTTCTTGGTTGGTATTGTCGCGATCCCTGAACAGAGGGCCAAGAGGATGACGACGGCTTTTGTTCCATCGTATTTTTACTCTGTCTGTCTCTCAACCCTTGGTCTTTCCTTTTTCTCTTCTGCTTCAACTTCAAATATAGGATCTATTTACCCTTTTGCCTCCCTCAAACTAGAATCTACCACACAAATTCCTCATTGACAATATTTCAATTTGTATTGAAGCATAAATATCCAACTCTCTCATCGGTTGCGACGCTCTACATGCGATCGCGCGAATTATTTCCCGGAAATGTCGGCCACGTGTGAATTATTAGAGTGAGTTGTAAGAAAAATGTGCGATTGACAATTCTAATCCCGCGTTCAGACCTTCTCAAGATATATCATGACATTATTAGTAGAGGAATAAACAAATACATTCACCAAATCTATGAAAGGGAAGAAAACTATCTTCAATTATTTCATAAAAAAAATGTATGGTATAACAAGAATGTCATGTATCAAAATATTTGGTTTATCTCATTTGATACTTGAATCAAAATGAAGTCACACAAATGAAAAATAGCATGCCAAGACTATTTGGTTCTAAAAATAGTTGATATGTCAAGCTAGTAAAATCCAAAGAATTAATGATGCATCTATAAAATTTAGCTATAAATGGTTCCTAATTCAATAATTATAACCCATTATTTTTTGGCATGCTTACTAGTAAAGACCATTTATTGTGCTTGTAAACATGGGGAGTCTAAAATCCACATGGTGATAGACTCACACTCCAACTAAATATATTTTATTCTTTAGATAATCAATTAATTAAGAATTTTACTTAGATATAGAAATAAAATAGTGATTGTCATAAGTGGGTAATGTAACCAATAACTTCAACTATTACACCGATCCAAACATTCATCATACAATCAAATTGTCAACGTGGACCAAAAGCATGACTTTTGGAAGTTGTTGAATGGCAAGATGTAGAAACAACATGGAAAGCAGGGAGAATATAAAAACCTTAGATGAAAAGAAAGGAGACAAAAATATTGATAAAAATGTAACAAAACCAACTAGTAGAATAAGTCTAACCAACACAAACAAGTCGATCAATAATATGAAGTCTATATGTCAAATCGACAATACAATTAAGCAATCATTGACATGTCAAATTCGACTTGAAAACTACCTTGAATAAATAAGCACCATATACCTTCATGTGGTAAGAACATGTATGCAAATAATATGATGGAATAGTGAGTTTTTGGGGGATAATGCTTAACTAAGAAGCATATCCCACCTAAATACCTATATAAAATTTTATGTGATGCCTAGTTTCTATCACTTGCACACATTGAACATCCCATTCCACAATGTGCACTATCAAACATTGTTGAGCATTTAGTGCTACCAAAAATTTCACAATTTGACTTAAATCTCATAGAGTATTTACACAGTGAAGAATTTGCAGAAGATTTTATGATTCCAAGGATGACGGGGTCCTTGCAAGAGTAATAATTATTAGTTGAACCCCAGACTAAGCTCAAACTTGATAAATCAACCAAAATAGAGCTTGAAGTACAATTGCACAATTTTTTTCACACTAAAATGGAATAAATCCCTTGGGATCATCACTACATACCACTTAACGAATTTGAACTAGTTGAAGATAAGTGAAACCCAATTCATATTTTTTACATGTAATTGACATTACAGATTATTTGGTAGCACCACAAAATAATGGATTTCGATGGCTAGAAGGAAGAATCCAAAAAACGCATCATAAGGAGATTCCATGACAACACTCTCTAGTTCAACTACCCTATATACATCATAGTAAGATTGATCTATCAAATTACAACGCTTCCCCAAACAATCAACATCAACAAATGGTTGCTAAAATTTATTGGGGGGTGGGGGGCGGAGGGGTGTACAAAATAAATTCTAAAGGCTTCATCATTAGTAAAATAAAAGAGCCTCATATAAATGGATATGGATAATCGTGTAGCTATGCTTATTTATGGTAGGAAAACCATCTAATGTCAAACCTCAACATGATTGAAAACATTTCTCAAATTGTGAGGTCGAGGAAGTAGTATAGCTAGGTCAAGCATCTGTTTAGCATAGTTAAAACAAAACTATGTAAGGATATTTTATTTCCATATTTACTAATTTGGGTTGTAATACCTTATGTCTCACCCATAAGAGAAACCAAAATTATCAGAACAATTATTTCCCCTATGGAAAATTATATATGTTTTAGATCAAATTGGCCATGGAAAACTTGGTTACCTTTTCGAGAATAAGTTTTTCAAATTTGGTTTACCGAGTTAAAATATGTCTCCTACAAGTGGAGGGTACACCAACTAGTTCATTGGGATATACCCCATCTTGACATATCAAGGTAAACCTACATACTACAAAAGTGTGCTATATGAATAATGACTAGGTACAATGAAAGGAAATACATTACTAATTGTTTTCCCTAAGCATATTGCACGAACTAAAATGATAGACAAATTTGGTAATGGAAATTCCACTAGTCATTCTTTAGCCACCTCAAGAAAGAATAACACCATTAACCAATAGAGAATAAGAACATGAATGGGAGGAATAGTTATATTTTCAATTATATGTGCTCAACCCAGCTACACAACCGCTTGCATAGCCATCAATCAAGAAGTTAAAGGAAAAAAGCACGTCAAACAAATAAATTCAATTGCCAAGAGACAATATTTATTTATAAATTGGTTAAACGTGCTTCACAATATATCCTTTGATTATCAAAAGTGTAAGAAAAAACTCAACAATATTATGTAGTAGGTACTAAACTAATTAGCAAATAAAGGCAAGTCAACTCGGTGCTAGACCAAGTCCAAACAAGCAATGATACAAACATTGATGGGAAAACAAATTAAAGAGGCATTGAGACAGACAAAGAGAATTTTTGTTGAAATAGTAAAAGAAAATATGATGGCTAAGAAAACAAAGGAATATGAAGAAATGTAGTCGAAGAAAGCATGGTTTTAACAGTACTATATTCAGGGACCCACACAATCCAAATAGTAACAAAACCAAGGAAAAAGGGAACAAAATTGACATGTATTGTTTTGATTAATTACTCATTGCCCCCATCATAAGAGAACATTGAGGAAGAACCACAAAATGGAAAAATTCAACACATCAATGAATAAATTGAGGAGGTTGACTAAGTCACATCTAAGAAGACGCAATTAGACACCTCGTGTGAGCCACCTCAAAATATGATGATTCATAACCTGTGGATAAGTAGACATAGAGTCCTTTATGAATAATTTGGAATCAACTATGCCCTCAACACATTCATATTTTCCTCATGAAATAGAACCCACAATACTTCAACAATAATCGACAACCCTATTGGTGCAGGAAAATGTGCCACAATAGTAAGAGTCAGTAAAGTGGAAGGATAGAAAGAACTTCAAAAGTTGGAAAGAGAAGGAGTCCAAACTGTCTCGTCCAACTACACAAGTGAAGTTGACTCTATCTCCCATACCATAATATATACAACTCAGGTATTAAACGTAAAATTATTTCAAATGTTTACCAATATATTATAGAAGATGGCTACTCATTGGTGGGAAACTATTGATAAAGGTGAAGAAAGAAAGAATAAAGAGGAAGAAATTTTGGAAAATTGTGTAAACCTTGCTAAAGATAAGTTTCATATCGAAGTTTTGTTAACAAAAGAGGATTGACTAGATGCTATGCAATCCCTTGTGCATTAAATGTTTGATCCCAACATTTAGATGAAGGCACACATTCATTATATTAAGCATGTATACAAGTGAGTGAGATTCGATGAAGATTCATTAATCTTCTAGAGATAATTTTCTTCCTTTGACAATACTAAGTAACAATTGGATAAGATAGTGGACAAGGAAGCCACAATGGTCATTGTGTTTAATAACTAGAAAGCTTGTTTATCATCAACTTGTCGTAAACTCCATATTCAAAAAAAAAAAAAAAAACTTAACATACAAAATGGGAGACACATTATAAGGTAGAGTTGTAGGAGCCCTTAACACAAAAATAGAGTAGAAAAAGAACCTATGGAAAAATATTTTGCAAGATGATAGGAAATAGATTCAAAAAGGAAAGAAGACTCGGTTTGAAGAAAATAATACATATGACCACCTCTAGAGAATCCAACTACAAATTCAAGAGTGATAAAAAGGTAAAATTAAATTAATTTGAATCAAACTTCCTCGCATAGAAACTCCATTATCTATCTTAGTTGAAATATCTAGAGGCTCAAGGGAATTATTTAGTGATGGAATGGAATACATTTTTTCATAACTTGCATAGATTAGCTCCAAAAATTTACAATATAGTGTTTGTTGAAACTCAAGATTTACCATTAAAATAAGCACCTTACAAATCTGCTAAAATGTCAATCCTTCCCGCTTAGCACCTTTGAATATGCACCCTATGTTCATGTTAGTCAATTTACCACATCCAAGGAGGAGGTGAAGGATCATATTAGTCACCAATTGAGAAAGAAAAAAGGGGAATTAAGACCAAAGAAGTACCTATTTATCCTTGGCTAGAGGAAAATATAATGGATCAATTGATCTCAAGTCCACCACAAGAACAAGCAAAGAAGAACCATAGTCTCTAGTTCTAATAATATTTTAGTGTAATAACTATCTTATTATTTTTGTACAATCCAAATATTATGCATCTCCCCTTATTTTAGATGAACAAGGAATTTAGGTTGGGGGAGATATTGGAAGGGATAGTCAACTCAACTGACCATACCTACAAGTTGGAACAACAAATTAAAGACTTTTTAATATGAAAGTTAGTCTACCAACTAATTTAGTTAGATTCTATGTAGATTCGACCATCTATGTAGTTAAGGAAGTTAGTTATCTCTATCTACCTAGAGTCTAGTATAAATATAGGATAGACTAACAATTAATGTAGTAATGGTTTTCAGTTAATACAAGTGTTTCCATAGGGTACCACTATCTCTTTCTTGTATCGCATTTGTTGCATGTCTTTCTTTACCCAAAATCTACATTGTGTATGGTTGTGTTGGTAATAATGGGTACATTTCCCTAGATTGTAACAGGGTGACGTTAAAAGAATGTTTGCCAAATCACTTGTGTTGTTGTTATTGTACTTGATCACTAAATGAAACTACTATAGAAACCCCTATATATTTTTTATATCTCATCTGTTGCATGAATTTATTTAGTCAATATCAACATTTTGTATGTATTTCCTAGTAACAATGGGTACATTTCGCTAGATTACAACAGGATGGCCTTAAAAGCATTTGGGACAACTTTCTTGGTTGTCATTATTATACTTGATCAATATACGAAACTACCATATAAATCCCATCCACTTGTAATTCCTAGTCTAATGTTGCTTACTCACAGGTACCGTAGTGGTTGGTGATCAATGTTAGATTTTATCTCCTTCCCTGTTAGATAGTGTTTCTACTCCTTAACAAGTTGTATCAAGGCATAGCGCTCCTTTTCGCAAGTAGGGTAGTCAATAACTATGCCATGAAATACTTCAAAAGGATAGCATACAAACCTTTCTCATTTCACCAAGGGCACTTCCATAACATACCCAATAACATCTATCTCTATTTGAAAGGTATATTGCAAGTGTGGTAGTTCCATAAATTATGCTTGCTTGATCTTCTTCTTTAAATCCTAAAAGTTCCTATACTAACCCATTCACCATTATAATCTCTTTCCACTCACTATAATAGCATGAGGTTTTGTTTTTATTGCTAAAAATGAGCTTATGAATTTCCTAAGGCATTATACGTCCCCATCAAAACCCATGACCTCATAAACATGAGGAATTTACCACTTCATAACCACCTCTATATTAGGAGGACCTATTTTCATCTCTCCTCCACCTATAACACATCTTATATACAACAAAGATTACTCTAAAAAATCTCACTTCTTGAGAATTTCCATTAGTTGGTGCTTGTTCAGTGTCTTTAATAGTTGCATCGTATGTGCGATGTGTTCCTCACATCTAGCACTACATACTAGTATATCATCTAAATAAACATTAAGAAATGAATTTGTAAAAGGGAATAACAAATATTTCATTAAACTCATGAATGTATTTGGTGCATTTCTTAGGAAAATTCACATAGCTAACCACTCATACAAACCTTGTGTAGTTTTGAAGAAAATCTTCTTGGTATCATCTTCTCTAACTCAAACTTTGTGATACCCACACTTTAAGCCTAGCCTGGTGAATTATTTGGCTTGCTACAAATAATGTGACAAATCATCTATGTTATGTATGTTCTACTTGTTATTGAGCATATTTATGTATTATAGCACACCTTTTCTCATATCTACCCACTTTCACTGGTTTACCCAGGGTAAACATGAGTTGAGGAACTACTATTAGATGACTCAACCTACCAGATGACCTTAAGGAAATGGAGCCGACATAACAAGAACTTACTAAATCCCCTCAGGTGGTACAGGAACCCCAAGAACCAACCAATCATTCCAGGTCTCCAAACCCTAAGATAATCATCATTTTCATTGGACTAGACGCTTAGTCACTTCCATTATAGGGCCACCAAGCGATTGAAACCCTAAAGTCACTCCCACAAGCCTACTTCCCAATGACCGCAGTCTCTTTCACACAGTTCTGTTCCAATGACTGCAATATTCATGCCACTTTTTGAGGGCTAAGATCAAGACCCCTACCCATATCTTAATGAAACTCCTAGAAATGATAAATAACATAGAAACAAAACCTCTAACCAAAACTTACTCAAAGACTTGACCTAACTTGGTCTAGCCATGACAATCATTCCATCAAACAGATTATGAGTATGAAACCTACAAGTCATGACTGCATATCTAAACATAAAGATATGAAACTTATCTCAGGTTTACTAAGAGGGATTATTTCCCTCTCACAATAGCTGCCATACCATCTATTAGGTCATGCATTCAATAACCAATCATTTATCAACAAAACATGATAAGAACCATAACTTGGATCAGTCAACATAATATGCTTATAACTAGCATATAACCAGATAAGTAGTAATGATAGAACAACCATTAACACCACATAATAAAAAGTATATTTACTCATGAAATACAACTCATATTTACATATGAAAAAGCCAACCAAGTCAGGGACTTCCACGTACCACCCTACCATAGATTGGGCTGAACCAAATATTTCTTTTAGCCAATCACCCCTGTGCCATATTCCAAGCATGAATGTGGCATGAATGTGGGACCTCATGGCATAAACCAATCCAGAAAAAACCAAGGTAATCCAGAGGCTAAACTACGTCCACCCCCACAATATCATGGTATCACCTAAACTGGTCCTAAGATCACGAAACTAAACCGAGCTGGGATGCCTTAGTACTCCTTCACCATCCCTTGAGGAATTTTCCTGTCTCCACCCACCTGTTGAGGTATTCCTAGAGACAACCATCTCCATCCCCAACCCTACGGATTTTCGTGAGACCACCTCACCTAGATCCAAAACCTTTCGGTAATCGAAACCTCAACCAAGAATGAATCCCATCACACCAGGTCTAACCGGAAATGGAAAGGAAAGGCTAAAACCACTATCAAAACCTAGTAAAATCCATGCCACTGACATAAAATAAACTAAATATGCACATGAATATACCATGCATGCCAAAACAAGTTAGGAAATCATACAAGCAACCTTTTACCTCCAAGTATTCCTGCTAAAATTTCTTGATCCATCCTTTCCTATCTTCATCCTTGTTTTCCTTGTCCTTCCTTTTATTGCTTGCTTCCCTTCTCCTCTTGGTATCATTCTCCTCTCTCAACCCAATTCTGAATTTGAACTAACAAAAGGCCCCAAATTGATGCTCTAATGTATATTTATTATTGATGCCTCTAATTTCTTTATTTTTCCTCTATTTTCCTTCAATTTCCTCCTCACATGCAACTTGTGACCTTTCACCTCCATTTTTCCTAATTTCCTTTATTTCATAAATAAAATGCCAATAATAGCTTATTTCCTTTTCAAATCCTTTGCCATTTCCTTTTCCAATTTCCCCTTAGCTGCAATAAACAACAAGTGATTCACACTATGATACTTTTTCCAACATTAATCTTGGAATACGTGTCCCATGACCTTGATCTTATTTTTCCTTTATTAACTATATTACATGAAATTTTAAACCAAGGTTGTTGTAGATCCCTCCCCCTAGGGGAACACTGTCCTCGGTGTTCAATGACACCTATAACTAGAAAAACCACTTAAAAACAAACCATACTTCCCATTGAGATTTATAACTGAGCTCATTGTAGTATTTACAATGAACAACCTAGTCAAAAGAAAAACCATGATGACAAACATGACACATGAAAACAATACCACTTATTGGAGATTTGTAACACAACTCGTTGTGGTATTTTCAATAAAAACCATACATAACTATGTACATATACCAAAACCATGTTTTCCTCCACCAACAAATAATAAAAGATACATAGACCACATTTGATCAGTCGTCTCCCATGTAGCTTCATTTTGCCCAAAGTGATTCTAGTGCACTTTAACTCTCTCGATTTCTCTATTCAGAAACATTAGTTGTTTCCGCTGCAATATGCACTAAGTTTCTAACCGGAATTCTTCTTCTAGATCCACCTACAATAGTGACCAATCAATAACATTATCAACATCCTTTACATATCTTTTAAGAAATGAAACATGGAAAACATCATGGAATTTCACTGTCGAAGGCAGTGCAATTTTGTAGGTCACTGATCGAGTCCTCATAAGGATCGTGAAAGGCCCACAATACAAAGGTGCCAACTTGGCAGATGATCCAATCTTCAAGGAGATATTCTTGGGTTGATGCACAAATACACATGCTCTATAAGTTGAAAATCCTTAAATTCCCTGTGTTGATCTGCATAAATTTTCTTCCTGTCCTAAGATCCATTTAAATTATTCTTGATAACCTACATTTCCTATTTCAAGTCTACCAACATGTCTGCTCCAATAAGTACCATGGTCACTAGATCACTCCAGCTGATGGGAGTATTACAACTCCTCCCATAGAGTACCTCAAATAGACTCATCCTCATTGACTATTGATACCCATTGTTGTAAGAAAACTAAACCAGTGGAGGATACTTTTCCCACTTCCACTGCAGATGCATAACCTACAACCTCAACATTTCCTCCAGAATCATGTTGACCCTCTCTGTCTGGTCCATATGTTTGTGGATGATAATTGTATTGAAGGCTAGCTCTGTATCCAAGCCTACAAATAACTCCTTCCAAAACCTCAAAATGAACTTAGAATTTTTGTCTCATACAATCTTATTCAGAGCATCGTGCAACCTCACTATCTCCCAAATGAAGACTTGTGCTACCTCATTAGCTGAATAAGTAGTCTTCACTCAAATGAAGTGAGCTAGCTTGCTAAACCCTTCAACCAAAACCATGATGGAATCATGCTGCTTTGATTTCCTTGGAAATTTTTTAATGAAGCCCATGTAAATGACCTCTCATTTCCATTCTAGAATTGAAATATGTTGTACCAAACCAGTTGGGTGCTTACACTCAACTTTCACCTACTGATAATCCAAGCATCTAGAAAAAAACTCTGCCACTTCCCTTTGCAAATTCGATCAATAGTAGAACTTCTCCATAGCTTTCAATGGATTTTGATACCTTGATTAACCTAAATATGGCTTGACATGAAAATCCATCAACATAATCTTCTTGAGATCAATGTCATCCAGCACATAGATCTTGTCCCCGAATATGACCAAGCCATCTGCTATGAGATGATATTCCACATCCTAATCACTTATAGCCTGTTGTAACATTTTCCTAAGTTGTTGATACCTTTCATCTTGTTGTCCTTCCTAGAAGATATGATTATGTAAATCTATCCCATAGGAGCTCATAGTTGCTATGTGATTTACCTCCAATTTCCTATGAAGAGCCTCTGCAACCCTGTTCTCCTTACCATTGATGTAACTGATGTCGAAGTCAAACTCACTAATCATGGCCAACCATCTTTCTTTCTTGGCATTAAAATTCAATGAGTCAAATAGGTATCTCAATCCACTATGGTCTCTCATCAATATAAACCTCCTGCTAAGAAAACAGTGTATCCTCATCTTCAATGCATGAATGATCGCTACCAACTCAAGGTCATTAGTGATATAGTTCTTCTCTTCCTAATTCAATTTCTGTGACTCATATCACACCACCTATCCCACCTACATGAGGACTCCACCAAGTCTTATCTTCCAAGAATTTGTGCAAAAAATGAACTCTTTATCTTGATCTTCAATATTTTACACTGGAGAATTTGTATGCAAGTGCTTCAACTGCTCAAAACTTGTTGCACATTCCTCTCTCCATTCAAATTTCTTCCCTTTTTGTTGCAACGATGTAATATGATATTAAATCCATGAGAAGCTCCTAATGAACTTCCTATAATAACTTACTATCCCCATGAATGATCTGACCTCATCTGCATTCCTAGGAGTCTCGCACTCCATGATAGCCCTTATCTTTTCCGGATTCACTACTATGCCTCGTTTGGAGAAAACATGTCCCTTGTAATGTACCTTTGTCTCAAAGAAACTACATTTACTAAGATTGGCATACAATTAGTTCTCTCTTAACAATCTCAGCATTTCTACTAAGTGTTTGACATTCTCTTCCTGATTCTTCGAATATATCAATATATTGTTAGTAAATACAACAACACAATTTTATAGATAAGGATGGAACACTCTATTCATAAAACACATAAAAGTAGTTGGAGCATTAGTCAAACCAAAAGGAACTACAAAAAACTCATAATTCCAATACCTGGTTCAGAAAGAAGTCGTGT
>APFE030561414.1:0-19083 GCA_000404065.3 Pinus taeda | reverse complement strand
CTGCTCAACTGCTAGCCTGCTTACAAGTACGCACTCTGCTCAACTGCCAGCCTGCGTACCTCGCTCTGAGTCCATTGAACTGCCTGCGGTCATCCACACCTGAAGCCCTTCTGTGACTGCGTACCGGCGCACCTGAAACCCTTCTGTGCCTGCGTACCGGCGCACCTGAAACTCTTCGCTCCTACGTATGTACGCACTTTTCGCTCACTGTACCTGCGTACCTTCGGGCATAGATGATTTCAAGACTTCAAGAACAACCCAGACAGTCAGATCTACAGATCTGAACATGCGCCGAAGAGATCTCCATCAATCAGTAGATTCGCCTTATTTAGATCTAGACATCTGTCATAACCCATCACTAGAACTTCAGATCTAGCTTCTTAAGATATTCAACCCAAAAACACATCTAAGCCAAATGATCTCCTCTTCTTTATATAGGCAAGCTCTTCCTTAAATCAAGGATCATGGGGTTCAATAATAATAATAAAATAATCAATACCACGGACCAAAACCATGATAACCCAATATTGTTGGCTAAATACCATGAGAAAACCCCATGTGTGGGAGCTTAACTGCCTTGGAATGTGTGCACTAGGGGTACGCACCCCATGAACTGGGTAACTGCGGGTATGTACGCACTTTATGTAACACTGGCCTGCGTGCACGCACCTTATGTAAGGTGTACCTGCGTACCTCTTATTTTCTCCAATATTTGATAGCTGATCTTCAATCTCTGCCACTGTCCTGTTGTACACAAGCTCTGCTACTGTCCTGTTGTATAGTGATCCATCACCTGAATAGGTTGCCATCAAGGACAACACTTTTAGCCATAATGCCAACAATCTCCCCCTTTGGACTTGATGGCAAAGTTTACTTGTGAACTGTCAGCTGATCCCCTTTTTTGCTGTCTGGTAACTCATGCACTCTATCACATCTGATATATCTTCTGAATGTATACAAGTGAGATGATCTTCTATGAGAGGGTTGCCATCAAGTACAACACATGCATCATAATGCCAACAACTACTTCGTTGTGTGGGTTTGGAAATGGTGGTACAAGTAGTTGAGTGGGAGTGGCTATTTGAGATGGATGTGCTTGAGGTTGTGTTTGTGGTGGAGGTGGATGGTATGGATATCATGGAGTTGGTTATGGAGGATAATGAGGATATTGTGGTTTTCTCATGTAAATTTCTTTCCAATCTTGTTGCCAAGATTGGTTTTAGGGTTGAGATGGCCAAGGTTTCCAAGAAAAGGGTGTGTTCCAATTACTTTGAGATGGATGTGCATAAACTTGAAATTGTGAATTAGGTTCTTACATCATATCAAGTTGACTAAGCTTCCATGGTATTCTTTGAGCTACATAACATAACTAATTTAGTGATTGACTTGCTCCATTGTCCTCTTGGTAAACTTCCTTCAACCTTGATAACAATGGGAAATATTTAATAACATGTAATTTTGCATGGACAACACAAGTATCAACATCTTAATTTTTCTCATATTGGATTCTTAACATTTATACTTGTTTTCTTAAATTGCTAAGAATCAAGTAAATTTCTAAGTTTAGCTTGACTTACCAATCTTGATGTTGATTTACTCACCCTTTCCCTTCTTCCTGATATGTGCTTGCATGTTTCAAAAATTTCTTCAAATGATAATTGGTATACATCACCTCTACTCATGAGATCAAGAAGATCAACCCACTCATCTCTAATTGTTCTAAGTAAGAGGGTTTTTAGTGTGTCAAACCCTAAATGATGTAATTTTTCCCTCTTAACATTATACATGAATCTCTATATTAGATCCTCAAGGCTCTCCTTATTTTTTAGTTATTCTAAATATTTCTTCTTTAAGATCATTATCTTTATATTTTTTTAGAAATATCTTTTGCATATTATTCCATGATCTTATTGAATTAGCCCCTAAACTCATAAACCATTTAAGAGTTCTATCTTTCAATGTTGTTGAAAACAATATTTCAATGTTCCAAGAGGATTAATGTCATCATATCCATCCATTTATTCTACCTTATTTGGCACATCTTCTTCTTCTACCTGCAAAAGTGGATGGTGATGTGGTTCTTACTGCACCATGTGGTAAAATGAGGGGGGCAGGGGTTGGTGTTGGAGAAGTGTTTTTTTGTTTATATAAAAAAATTGAATGAGATAATACAATGCAATTTTCTATTCTTGAAATGAAAGATGCCTAATTCAATGCAATTTTTTCTACCGTTGAAATGAAATATGCCTAATGAATTTTTTTTTCTTGCAAAATGTAAAATAAATGAATCAACTATGGAAGAAACATAATGCATGCTTTGACACCTCCCTGACAATGGCACAAAAAAGTTATGAGGCCCAGTATTGCAGCAAGAATGTTGTGACTCCTAAGGCTACCAACTTAGATTATCAGCTTGAGGTTTGTGCAACCTTAAGACGTGTTAGCAATATATGTGCAGCATGTAATGTGTCCTCCTTTCATTGATTTGATGTAGTGAAGTGAATGCCATGAAATCCAAGCCTAAACTAATTGCAAAAATGCAAAGGAAGCATAATTACTTTTGTAGAGAGGAAATCCTAGTTACTTTTGCAAACAGTAGAGGCTATTCTACTTTGCATGAATGTAATTATTAATCCTATCTATGTAAATGTAAACATTAACCTATTTGCAGAGTGTAAATGGTACACCAAAAGGAAGCCTAGTCTATGTAATAGAAATAACGATGTTGGAAATGGAAACCATAGCTTAAGATGTATGAAACAAAAAGAAATCATGAAATCATTCTTTAATAATTACATTCAAAATAGAATTTTTCAACAGAGTTCATAAGGTACTTCATGAAGTAATAATGAAAATCATCATTATGCTCTTAAAGTCATGAATTTGTCCACTAAACATAATTGTGGAGGTGAATTGAAAGGGAGAAGAGTAAATGCTTAAGCGAGATTTTGCTATTACTAAATCATGGTTCAAATCCTAGAGGTCATTATGTTAGGCCCCTATAATACTAGTGTAACCCCTTATTATTATTAGTACAACCCCCTTATTATATTGATGTACCCATGTAGTGCCCATATTGTTACTATTGTGCCATAGAAGCCCACTATTGTTATTATTGTGCCCTTACATTATTATTGTTATGTCGGCTCTGATTATATTATGACCCCTTAGACTCCTATATATAGGAAGGAGGTATTTTCATTTGTATCATCCAAGAATTGCTCACTTCTGTAATGTAAAGGAGGTTTCCCCCTCGAAGAGGCTTATTTCTAAGGCATTCATCTATATTTTCTATCTTTTTGTGAACTGGTTTCACAACATTTGGAATCAAAGCTTTGGATTCTAGGGTTTCGCTGCTCCAAATAGGTCACTATGGCATTTTCACTATAACTTATTTTCTACGACGTTTCAGAAGTGAAAACCTTGGGTTCTAATTTCAGAGCTTGTCTCCCTACTTTTGCGGAGATATGATTTGAGGAAGTCAGGGATTTTGCAAGCTCCAGAATTTAAGCTAAAACAGGTCATTGTGGAATTTTTACTATAACTCTTCCACTTCAAAGTTTCAGAAGCCAAAACAAAAACCCATTTGAGAAGAAATGGGTCTGAACCTTGGCTCCAAATTTTAGATCCTGTCTCAATATATTTCTAGAGATATAGTTTGAGGAAGTTAGGGTTTTTGTAGACACCCGAATTACATTCCAAACAGGTGACCTGGGGAAAATCGTCATAACTTTCTCTCTGAGCATTGGATTGAAATTTCATAAGACATTACAGAAAGATGACAGACTTTAGTTTCATGTGTACATTGTTTAGATCCAAAGGTCAAAATAGTGACACGTGTCACATCGTACAAGTTCGTTGTACTGAACTAGTCTATAATCAGGTCACCGTGGTAGATTTAGCATAATTCTTCCTTCGAGAATCCAATTTGGATTAGACTGGTGGCATTGGAAAGAGGATGCAAAGGGCTACTATAGATCATGCTTTTAGAACTAGAAGATCCAAAATTACAGAGTTACAATTGTTTCAAGATCGAGCTCCTAAAATCAAGAAAAAGTGAGATGAGGAAGTTTGATGGCAAGGATCCAGTAAATTGGATACTACAGATGGAGAAATGTTTTGATCTACATGGTGTACCACTGTTACAAAAGGCATTTATTGCATCTAATTATTTAGAACCAAATAAATTTTTATGGTATAAAGGGCTTTGTTCTCGTAAACCACTTTTCACATGGTCAATTTTCATGAAGGAAATGATAGCACATTATGAGAATACAAAGAGAAATTCCTTCTTTAGCCAATTGATAAATATCAAACAAAAGGGTTCAATGGAAGAGCACATTGAAGACTTTCAAAAATTGAATAGAAGGGTAAATTATATTCCATAGAAGCAAATGATTTATGTCTTCATAGGCATTTTAAAGGATAACGTTCAACATGAGGTTCGTTTTTGGGAACCTGATTCATTGGAGGAGGCATTTGAGTTGGCAAGAAAATTTGAAAGTGAAATTATGAAAACAAGGAATCCCACCACTCACGACTATAATTATGGAAGTGTTTCTTCTCCTAGCCTTCCACAACCTATAAGGCTTACACCACAACAATTGGAAGAAAAAAGAGAAAAAGGGCTTTGTTACAATTGTGATAGAAAATGCACTAAAGGTCATAAGTGTGCTGAGAAGAAATTATTTTTTATAGAGTATGAAGAGGATGAAGAAACGTATTAAGAAACATCAAAAGAAGAGGATATACGCCAGGACCCAACCCCAGAGAAAGAAGAAGTGAATCCGACCATATCTTGTAAAGCATTGACAAGAATTACCACTCAAACTCTCAAGATAGAAGGACATATGAAGAAGAAAAAGGTTCAAGAAGTAAAAGATCACATCGAGAAAGAAGAAATGAATCAAACTATATCTTGTAATGCATTGGCCAGAATTACTACTCCTCAAACTATCTAGATAGAAGAACATATCAAGAAGGAAAATGGTCAAGAAGTGAAAGATCACATCAAGCATCAAGAAACGAATCTGACCATATCTTGTAAAGCATTGGAATAAATTACCGCTCCTCAAATTCTCAAGATAGAAGGAAATATCAAGAAGAAAAAGGTTCAAGTAGTGAAAGATCACATCGAGCATTAACAACAAGTTCTCCAACTTTTAAAGGATAATGCCACTTTGGTGCAAAATCGAATGAAAAAATAGGTAGATCAACATCACAGTGAAAAATGTTTTGAGGTAGGTGATTGGGTATTTTTACGGTTACATCTCAAGCAAGCTATTTATGAGAAATAAATGTTTGGATAGTGAGGCCAACCAATTTTAATTTAAATCTGTACTTCAAGTTGAAAGAGAGGGGAGATGTGATGGAGGCCAATGTATGAGTTGGAAAGAAAGATTGTTAAAGAGATAGAGGTCAATATATTCATTAAAAGGAACACTATAAATATTTATAGAAATTCTATTCAAATCCTATAAAATTTATTTTAAATTTGAAAAAAATGTAAAAAAATCAATTTCACCCTATATCATATAAAATTTATTTTAAAATGTAAAAAAACCTAAAAAAAAATCAATTTCCAATGTGAAAAATTCACAAATTCATTATAAATCAAAGTTGGTAAATAACAATAGGAAGAGTTACTTAATAAAAGAATTGAAAAAACAAAAAAAAAAAATTAAATCGAAAAGACAAAAATACACTAAAAAACAGGTCATATTTCTAAATATATTTGTTTTTATGGGATAGGAGTGGTAACCAATTTTAAAACTTTCCTTTTTAGGACTATGTTGGGAACTAATTTTAAAACTTTCCTTGAAAATCCGAAAGAGGAGAGGGTTGTTACGGGCTAGCGTATTATTGAAAGAAACACAATTAAAATTAAAATGTATGGAATCTTTGATAGAAAAATCTTGAATCCAAATTAATAAAAATAAAAATAAAAACATGCCAGTTTTCTAAATATAATTTCTTTTTGTAGACGGTGCCAATTTTAAAACTATCCATTGGAATGAACACTATTTATTCGTTGAAAGGAACACTATTTATATTTACATTTACATTTTACTCCAACATTTCAGTCCAAGTCCTATCCTGTACCTCATGCATGCCCCTCTGATGCACGAGTGTCTGTGCCTGTCTAATGCAGGAGTGTGTCTGTGCATGAATATTTTTGTGCCTATGCATGAATCTTTGTGTGCCTGTGAATCTGAGTTGAGTGAGTGTGAGTCTGTTTGATTGGCATTGAAAAAAATCATGAAGTGACGCTCACGGAGGTTCCTGCTACTAACTCGACCTTAATTATAATTAATGATGGTTGTCTTGATACCCTCGAGCCATGTAAGAACATGTGAATTTATGTTAATTGATGAGGTGATATTTTATTACTTTCAACAAGATGATGGGGGTGGGAGTAGCTGCATTGGTTTAGGCATGGGACCTAGGGATTTACGTGCTCAAACTGGGGATCAACTGAGAATTAATATGGGAAATACTAAATTGTATAAGATATAAGGTGATTCTAGGATCATTCCAACCTTGTCCAGTCAAAGGACTCATTTGAATCTTTAAAAGAAGTTTCCTTTTGGTTTTACAATACTAGGTGGTAGAAAAAATAGTGCTCTTGGTCAAATGATACACACTAGAGAAACAACGAGATGTACTAGGAAATATTTTTCACAGAGGGGTATGTCAATGGTTTATACATCACTAAGCTAAGTTCACTATATATGTCTTGATATCATCATCTATGTATTCATCTTGATGGGGGTTAAGAACTACCATAGTTCACCAATATTGGCCTTATTCTAAATTAACCATGGACATTGGATCTTTATTTTCTTGATTGATATTACGATTGTTTACAAGGTTTTGGTTTAGTCCAGGGTTTATGTCTTGGTGATGTGGCGAATTTTGTTAGTGGGTGGACTAGAATACATAGATCCATCTAGCATTAATTGGTTGTCCTCGTTTTATAAGGACCTTGAGTTTCTGGTGTTTTGATGGAGGGCTTGGTGTGTTTATCGACTTAGGTTGTGAATGTTAGCCCTAACCTTGGTGTGTTTATCGACTTAGGTTGTGAATGTTAGCCCTAACCACTTATATATGTCTATGATGTACATATTCGGGTTATGGGGGTATTCTATTTGGGTGTATTGATTTATTTTATGGAAATAGTTGTTTGGTTTGTAAGAATTATTTTTATATAGCTTGGAGTGCAATGCTTTATCAATGAGGTAGGGCTAGAAATGTAACTATAGATAGGGCTCAACAAGGATGACACCTTGTGGGAGATTCGGGCATGGTGAGACCCTCTACCCCATTCTAGCCCACACCGTTAGTATTTAGGACTTATTTCCTTGCAATACAACCTTATTAGGCAATTTTGACATATCACCCAACCTATGGAGAAACTGAACAAAGACTAACATGAAGACAAGAATACAACTGTTAGTGTCATGAATGAGTTGTAAAGAAATCATTCACATATTCCTGATTGTTGGGCTAGCATGCAAAGGGTACAATCGCTCTTATAACATAAATTGGATCACTTTGAAGGGACACGGGCTATATGGTGAAGCACATCCACTGTGACATTAGGCCTCCTCCATCACCATGATCTAGACTGGAGCGTAGTGGCTATGTAAAGTCATATTATTTGTAATTGTATCTAGGAGCATCTTGATATTGAAGGTATTATAATATAATGTGTCTTTTTTATTCTAGTTA
Source organism: Pinus taeda (assembly GCA_000404065.3). NCBI lineage: Eukaryota > Viridiplantae > Streptophyta > Pinopsida > Pinales > Pinaceae > Pinus > Pinus taeda. The sequence continues at coordinate 11,352 of APFE030561414.1, read as the reverse complement.
AAAAATTATTTTTGGTAATTGGCTATTATTTTTGGTAATTAGCTACTGGCCATCAAATAGGGTATGGGTGAGGAAAATAGGATCATAGAAAATTATATAAACTGATGTAATCTTATGAAATAATAAAAGTTCTCCAATTAACAAAAAAGGAAAAGAAACATCTATAGCCATGCAAGAAAGATCACTAGTTTATAAATAATGATACATGTGGAAAATGTTAATGACTAAACAACTGAATGGAATGACATAAATTTGGGGCTAAACTTTTTACAAACATTCATTGGATTAGAGAATGATAAGAAGCTAAATGATGAAAGGTTTTCTATTATATTTTATTTTAAATTTGCAAAAAGGTAAAAAAATAAAAATAAAAAAAATTCATCAGTATTTAAAAAAAATATATACATATGTGGATTGGCCAATTATATGCATCTGTGAGTTAGATTGGTATAATATAATGAAAGAGGATGCATTATCAATCTATAATTTATATTTGCAAATGAATTTTGGTTTCAAATATATACTTTCATAAAGTTAATGGATATATTTGGATTCAAAATTTTAAATAAATTATAATGAAAAAAGGATAATTTAAAAATAATTTCTACAATCACATTAACATTCTCGTAAAATTTACAAATTAAATTTATGTTTTAAAGATTTTTTTATTTAAATAATGTTCGAGACTATATATGTTTTGTTGGAAACTTGTAAAAGTATGCCACTAAATAAAAAATTTCCCTTGTACTCTTATGAAACCAAGATATAGACTAAAAAACATATATCATATATGGGAACCGACCAATTTCTAGTTTCACTTATGATGTCATTAATCATTGAAGTATGGATAAATGCAACATTAAGAGAAAATTAGATAAAAAATGTTTCAATATTTTTTATAAAAACTTTGTAAAATATAACATCAATAAATGGAATTAAATATTAAAATATATTGATTGCACGATTGGTGCTCTACATCCTCGTATAAGGGAGATGTGTAATTACTAGATGCTAGATTTAATTATTCTCTCAAGGTTATTATTTTTATCTTTGTCTCAAGCATATTTTTCAAAAATTTAGCTACACATGTGATTATTTCATTCCATGAATTGTAGCACTAATGTGTATGGTTTCATATTCATAGAGACATGGATATAAATAAGATATACAATCATTGAAAATATACAAGATTCTTGTTGAGATATAGAGAATTTCTTAAAAATTATTTGGCGAGCTAGTAACTTATTAGCTAGTGCTTTCATTTATACTACTATGCTTGATTGCACCAAGAATAAAAAATACACAATATTTTGAGTGGTGTAAAACTTCTAGGAGACTATGGATCTTTGAACTCAATGGCCACTGATTATGTGTTGTCACCAGATATCTGCCTCCTACCAATAGAAGTTGTAGAGTGAGAGAGTTTACCAATCATATATCTATCTCTAATACCAATAATATATCTATGTATAATGGATAAAACTTTAGAGGGATTAATAGAGATGTAAACATGCATCTTCACCTAGAAAACTGGTCATAAATCTAGTTTAGTTGAAATATCAACATAGAAATGAATTTTCTACCCTTTCTTTAAAGGATGAATTTTTTGTTGAAATATATTTATGTAAGTAAAAAATAATATAATACCAAACAAAACACTTTATTTTATCCCTCTTCTCTAAAATAATTAACAACTACATTTTCAACGTTTTTGGTGAATAGAAGGTAAAGAAAATATCTTCTTAGTTATTTATGTTGTTATTTGAATTATAATTTTGATCGTTTACTTCAATCCAAAATTCATGAGTATCGTTGAAATTATAATTTCAAAATAATAAAATACAAAGTTCAACATTTATACGTTTATTTAAAACTAAACAATATTATTTAAAATTACATAATAGTTTATGCATTTTGGTCACCATTTTATGTTGCAGGCAAAAAAAATATGAGGACTATTTCTTTCTATGTATTAGTATTAATCGTATTATTTATATGATTTTATGTGATAGACACAATTATATTTAACATCCTTAACATTATAATAGTTATATAACTTAATATTAAATGTTAGGAGACATCAATTCATTCTTTATAAACATCCATATGATCTTTATAATACATAAGGTATAAAAAAACCCTAGATGGATCTTAAAATTCAATCTATTAGGCTAATAAATTTATTACGCCTTTCTAGTTGCAAAACATTCCCCAAGGTTTGCACCCACAAAAGAGGCTTGCACCTTGAAATATTTGATCTAGATTTAGGGTAGATCTAGGTTTTTTCACCTACACGATAAATTATATTGTGTTTCTTATAAAGTTTTAGCGGAAATGATAAAAACAAAGTTGCTAAAAAAATAAAACCTCGAAAACAAATGTAAAATGCAAACGACGAACTCTTCGTTGAAAGGGAATCGATATCATTATGAAATATTTGTAATATATTCATTTAAAAATATAAAATTAAATATTACTCAACATCAAATCTTCAAGTGTTACTTACAAAAAATGATCTAAATATGTTTACACAAATATCATTGAGGGTAAAATAAATAACCAGAAAAGTATTCCTCCATAAAGTCACACATGTTCAGTAAGATAAATGTATAGAAGATAAACCAAGTAGAAACATAATTTAAAATAAATAAATTTCTAAGAAAAGATCCACACAATAGGCATTTCATGGTGTGTAATCATATACATGACCTAGAGAATCATTAACAATGTAAGGCCATTCCTTTGCAAAAGATATATTCAACCACACAAATTTACATAAGATAGATAAAATGATATTGACACAAAGGAGTTTTTTGTAAAGAAATCTAAATATCTCCCAAAAGGAAAATGTTTGCTACACAGTGAAATTAAAAAAAACATTATTTATAAACGAATAAATTAAATAGAACCCTATTTTTTTCCCTTTCTAGCTTAAAATTGTTAATGATCTGTTCAAACAATGTAAACAATAATACATTGTATAGAGAAATTTCCTATCCTACCATGAAAATAAAATCTACAAAAGCTAGAGTTAGCATCAAATGAATCAAATGAAACCATAGAGTTGTTTTTCATATCATTTACAATTTTCAGTGATCGATTCAAACACCATACAACCCCTTTGTCCTCTTCCTCATCTCTGAAAATTCTATGCGGAAAATAACAAAAATTTTGAAGATTCAACACTCCAAAGGTTTTAGAATAAATTCATGGTTCTTGTCATTGGAGTTAGGGAATAGAGATTCATGAGCAAAGATAGGAGATGCTATTTCAAAAAATCCTTTTTGCAATAAATGTCAATGAGAATATTACTTCAGATGCTTAATGAATGCAAAATGTGTATGAATATTTTGAAAGAACGTTGACAGGTCAAAATACACCCTCCCTCATTCGATACCTTTTTCCCTCTCTCATTCTCTCTCCAACTCCCTATATCTCTTGCTATTAGCTGTCACTCCTGTCTCTCTCTCACATTATTTCTCTCTGACCCTTTCTATGTCTCTCTCTCACTCTGTCTGTGAAATTTTATCCTTTTCTATATCTCTTTTTCAATATATCACCTTCTCTATCTCTTTCTTACGCTCCCTTTCCTCTCCCTCTCTCTCTTCCTATCTCACCCTAACTATCTCTTTGTCTCTTGCTCGCTCCATTTCTACTTCCTCCCCCCTTGGCCCCTGTCTCCTTCTCTCTATCACCATTCTCTCACTTTCTCCCCCTTTCTCTTTATATTTCCCTCTCTCATTACCTCCAAATATTTCTCTTTCTCACTCTCAAAATGTCTCTTTCACATACTCTGACATTATATCCTCCTCACTCTCTTTGTAAAACTCTTCACCTCTCCCCCTCTCTAATTCTGCCACTCTCATTTTCTTACTTCCTCTCTCATTCTCTTTCTTTTTATACCTCTCTCTCCCCCTATCTATATCTCTCTACCTCATTCTCTCTTTTTCTATCTCTCTCTCCCGATGTCTCTCTCACATTCTCTATCCTTGTCTCACTTTCACTGCCTCTCTTCCCACTACCCTCTCCCACTTGCACTATGTCTATCTCTCCCTATCCCTCTCTCTCTCTCTCACTCTCAATATTCCCAACTCTCTCTAATAACCCTCCCCTCTTCTCTCTCACCCCCTCTCCCTCTCTTTTTGTTTCCCGCTTTCTCTCTCCCTTTCTTTATGTCTCTTTCACTCCTTCACTCTTTCCATTTATTCCTATATCTCTCTCTCCCTCTCTCTTTTTATGTCTCATCCTCTTTCTCATTCTCTCTCCCCCTTTACTCTCCTTGTCTTAAAATCTATCTCAGTTTCTCACACTTTCTCTCTTTGAGCCACTCTCTCTCCAATTCCCCACTCTCGATATATCTCTCTCCCTCCTATTGCTTCCTCCCTCCCTCGCATAATCCTAAGCCTAAAACACAAATATTAAATCTAATTTATAAACTTGACTTGACTTAACATTACTTAGCATTAAGTGAAACTTATTCTTTTAGTAAATATATATCATCATAATATACAATTTTATAGACATTATAAACTTGAAATCTATTTTACAATGTCAATAAAAGAATCAAACCCCATAATTCTATTTAAAGTGTAATTTAAAAAAATAAATAGATATGTCATTCTAGCAATGTTATTAAAAAATGAATTATATATGAGTGATTTTAATAAATAATACATTTCTTTAAAGCATGTCAAATAAAATATACTTCCCATACATAAAAGAGAAGGATTCACAAAAAAAAATAACATCTCACATAAATATAAAAAATAAATAAATTAATATTGACTTACAACAAAAATATATATTTGATCATAAACACAATTGAACGCTATCATAAACACAATTGAATGTGCTTGCATCTTCAAGAAAACAAAACTGAAAGTGATAATGGAAGAACTATTTAATGAATGTTGTAACAAGGCACAAATAGATACTCTATTTGTAAAAACAATTTAATAAAGATTAATTCAGGGAGTCACACGATCTCATTTGGTCTAGTTTGGTTTGGTTTGAGACAGAAGGTCAAACTTGCCCAATGACACAACATAATAAGAAATTCAAGGCATCTACCAGTATAGAGCCATATTTAAGCACAAATTTAACATGAGCTAATAGAGATCAAATTTCCTATGCAAAGTTTTTTATAGTGTTAAATACAATATGTTTGCTTAGTGTTTAAATTATATTTTTGAATGATAAATAGAGTATACATATAGGAACAAATAAATATTTTTATATATACATAGATGTATATCTAGACATTTTGTCAAGCAAATTAAAGTAGTTTTTATTATTAAATATATTTTTCAGTATATGTCCATATTAATTCTTCTTAAAATATTTTATTGATAACCCACATTGAATATTTTTTATATATAACATTAGAATGTTTTATTTCAGAAAATTTATTTCTATATAAATATATATGAAGTTCATATCCACATAAATTACTTGAAATAGATCTTCAAACCTTAGAGTTATATAAAACTTATATAATGGAATCCATCAAACCTTGAAGTTTATGAAACTTTCATCGGGACCTAGAAAGGGAATATAGTCATTAAAGGAAGTGGGAGAGGAGTGGGTTATTTGCAAAGGGTGAAAAAGGCAGAGCTCTTTACACGGCCCAAGAGACGAAGGATTTCATTGTACAAAAGGGGAAAGACATGTTAATACTAAAACGCCGTCATCATGTGGGTTACTGGGAAGGTTAATCCTGAGGCTCAAGGGAGCGGCTGCAGCAATATGCAGGGGCAATTCAGAAGTAGCAATGGGCGACCATTAACATTGAGAGACACAGCGAACCCTATTCTGATACCCTGCTACGATTTATGTAGCGGTTCACTGTTCCTATTCGCAGAGGCAAGTGCAAAGCACACGCAGAATTACAATTTCATTATGTGGGGAGTCTGTCATGCGACCATGTGCTCTCCAGGATTTGAGATGGCTATTCCCGTTAAGTCCGTGGACGGGCAAACAACAATTGTGGGAATAGATAGAGGGTTCATGATGAGCAATCCCACGGCCGTCGCCATTACTATGTGTTGAATAATAAGGTTGACTTTGCGTCTGCTAGTGGGGTGTATGATATCATGGTGTTGTCCCTGGGAGCGGGAGCAATTGATTGTCAATAAAAAAGCGGGGAATAGTGGAATGGGCAAGGCCGATTATGAATATTGTGAGTGAAGAAATCTCACATATTGTGGATCATGCAGTCAGCGTGGCTTTTGGCGACAGAAAGCAACGCATGTATGTTTATCAATGACCGTATGCATGCATGGCGTCGAACTCCATTTATATGTTATCATTTTAAGCTTTGCGTTGTCCCTGGGAGCGGGAGCAATTGATTGTCCATAAAAAAGCGGGGAATAGTGGAATGGGCAAGGCCGATTATGTATATTGTGAGTGAAGAAATCTCAGATATTGTGGATCATGCAGTCAGCGTGGCTTTTGGCGACAGAAAGCAACCGCATGTATGTTTATCAATGACCGTATGCATCGATGGCGTCGAATTCCATTTATATGTTATCATTTTAAGCTTTGCGGCATCGAATTCCATGGAGCTAGATGTAGGTAATACTTTCCATTCTCATTCAATATTTTCGCCCACAATGGTTGCATGAATTTGAGAATCTAGTTTAATAATTGAATTACTTTGCAATTTAATCAATGTTGAGGTATTTATACTATTTTGTATTATTCTCTATCTTTTTTTAATTAAATTTTTATCAGTTTCATGTTAGTTTAATAAATCTATCACATTTAACTGCTTTACTTCTGCTCTGGAATTAAAAGTTGTTTTTATTTCTATCAATTTAATCGGATTATTTCATTAGTTGATTGAATCCCAACACAATTTTTTCCATAAATTTACCTAGCAACTTAATTACAATTTTCACCTTTACTATTTATTAGATTTAATTGTGTAAATTTCAAAGCTAATTACAAGATTTTTAATATTATTAAACTACATTTCAAATTATTATTGTAATACATATACCAGCCATATCTTGTAAGACAGATATTTGTCTTTGCTTTATAGCTTGAGCATATAAATCTTTTCGTACAAATAAACTCACTTAAGTTCGACTAAATCTCTCAGTAATACTGGAAGTTAGATCTTGTTATACATCATGAGCCTATAAATATATATAAATCTTAGTGAAAAGGATTCGATATGTGAGGAGGACCTATAATCTCTCATCCACAGGAAAATGAAGCACTAACCATGGTTCTCTACCCTGCAAGGACATCTTCTCTCTATTATTCCTTCTTGTGATAGATAATATTTATGGATAATTCCTTCCGCATCTATGAATAGCATTTACGGATAATTTTGTTCTCACATTTGAAATGCTAACCATTTGTTTCAAAGTCTTGTTTATAATTATTTTTCAGCAACTATGGATAGCATTTATTTATACCTTTACTACTTCATTATACTTTTGTTCACACATTTCATATCAATATTCATCTCCTCACCCATCATTAGGAAATTAAATTTTCTTTTGAGATTTAAACACAAATAACAAGAAAAGTTGAATGGTTACAATTTTGAAAGACCGATTTGTTCTGGTATAATGGTGATCAATTGTAATTAGATTAGAAATACATCTTAACAGAGAAGGTATCACTCATATGTAGAATGTTTTTGTAATTTTGTGTTTGGGGCACTTGTAATTAGATTAGAAATACATCTTAACCGAGAAGGTATCGGTCATATGTAGAATGTTTTTGTAATTTTGTGTTTGGGGCACTCTAACCTGATTTGCTCCAATGTCGAGGAAGCTATTTGTAATTTCATTTGAGAACATATAATTAATTTTTTATATTGCATTTTTCTATGTAGATTATTTGTTGGATTAACATTCAAGTAGTGATAACTGAATTATCATTCACTGCAAATAATATGAAAATATTTAAGTATCCTAACTAGTATAAATAAAAGGCAATGAAATGATATGTAATTATTTTTTTTTTTTATGTTTTTCTTAGGAGGATGAGGTGGAGGAGGAGAGGATGACGTGGAGGAGGAGGAGGAAATAGGTAGTGGTTGAGGAGGTTGAGGGGGAGGAGGCACCAGAGGAGGAGGGGGTAGATTGGATGTTTCCCAAGAAATGGTGATAATTTTCATTTTGTGGTGACACATGGGCACTTGCCCAAAACATTGGGGGTGCCTCCCCCCAATTAGCTTTTCCTAATGGCCTTTGTAAGAGGTAAATGAACACAAAATAGTGTGATTGTTACAAATTACATGAAAATGTCAATATTTATTATGAACAATATCCCCTTTGCTGAGGACATTGACTTTTACCACAACATTTCCTAAAATTTGTGGGATTTCTCCACATGTCCCTGGGATGAATTTACCCATCCTGGGTCCCTGTGTCCCACAAACATGGTCACAAGCTTATAGGTTATTTGATACACTAACTTCTAGACCGACAATAGATGAACTAAAGAAATTTGCATGTTCATGCAAGTAAGACATGATAAATACCACATATAAATAAACACTTGAACTACTAAAAAAATTGACCTCAACACCCAAGCAGACTTTTAGATTCTAGAATCAGAACAACAATGCTCACCATTAAATAACACCCCTCCTCAGACTTATCTAGAAAATTAGCCACCCATCTATCTACATTTTCAACCCACTCACTGTGATGTACTCCAGCTCTTGTGGCAATGATATGTAACTGCAAATGTACATATTTTTCATTAATAACACTGAAAATTTTCAAAAATCCAACAAAAGTAGGGAATGATTCTGACGGTGCCCTGCCTACTAAAATAAGGAATCCAATCAAATAACAATATAAATTAATTGACTATATTTTCATCAACTCAAAGAAAGACTTCAAGTGAAAAAGTACTAATCAAACAAGATACCTTTTTCCCTACACGCTCTTGTTGCTCCTTCACCTTCTAACGCAATTTAGTTATGCTCATGTTGACCCTCAATTGCTTTCCCTATAAAAAATACAACTATATCTCTTACAAAATTATCATAAATGTAAAGCTTATATGGCCATTCTAAGGAAACACATGCAATTCTATAGGATGGCAAACATAAACCCATACTTTCTTTCCCAAAGACACAAGTACTTTTAAGCACAATATGTTGCACATGCTCAACATTAGAAACACTTCAGTCTTCATTTATTTGAAAATGCCCTTAGAGACCAATTAATTGTTACTCATATAGAAAAATCACCCATTATGCAATCACTCATAATCTGCAAAAACCATGCCATGTTGCCATAAACACAACATAAATCATTTATAAGTAACATAAGGTGTCATTTGTATTTAGGAAAACGGCTACAAAAGAAGTGTTGTGGAATAATTTGGAGATTCATGATAAAGCTAATGATTGGAAACCCAGAACACAGACATCCTTGTTACAAAGCATACAAAAACTGAACAAATAAATAGCTTACTATAGTGACAGAGAAATATAATCAAGATAACTTGAGGAAGAACAAAAATGAAGAGGAGGGAATGGTAATATATTATAGTATAACACTATCAAGAATAGAAAAACTATATCACATATCAATGTGGGATATAAATGAAGAAACTTGAAGAGAAAATTGAAATTTGGTGCAAAAAGGAAATTTAGCTTGCATTCTTAGTTGTCTTTCCCACTAAGCAATGCATATTAGACCTCTTTCTATTAGATAATCATGATCAATGATACCTAAGAGATATGCTTTAGCATGTTGAGAAAATATTGATAATAGTAACCTCATGAATAAGTCTTTGGCTAATTTGAATTTCAAAAGTTCATAACACTTTATAAGGTCTCCGAACTTCACAGACGATATTTTTGATCAGTTGTTAATTGGTAAATTCTATAGCTTCGCAACCTCAGTACTAGGTAGGTAATTAAATATTTACATCTATCTCAACTTCTCTTTGTTTTTTAACTTTGAACTTTTTGAATTTGAAAAGTTCAAAGTTGCAAAACACAGAAATTGAGATAGATAATCTAAAAAGTTCAAAGTTGCAATACATAGCGAATTGTGATAGATGTAAAGATTTAAGTACCTAATTTGTACTGAGGTTGTGAAGCTATAAAATTTACCAATGAACAACTGATCAGAAATAGTAGTTGTGAAGTTCTGAGACCTTATAAAATCTAACTAATTTTAAGTTGCAAGAGTAAACTGACCTTCACATAGCTAGCTCCAAGGTCCTTCCTTGTGTAACCTTGAGCCAAGTTGCGCATTACATATTTATTGTACTCTTCCAGCATGCGCATTAAGATATCTCATGTTGAGATACCCTCAGTATGTTTGTTATCCAAAGGTACAACAAGCTAAGAGTTGATTCTGCAGGTTATGATCATTCATGGTGCCACTTGAAATAAATATTACTTGCATATCAAACCAACTTATCATGCAAAAATATTACAAACAATTCAATTCTTACATGAACATGGAAATTACAAAAACCCTTGTGGCTAATTAACACTAGGCATTCTTCAGGTAAACCAAACTAGGTACCTAATTAATACAGAAGCTTGTTGATTTATAGATGAAAAATGACAATTATAGGTTAAGAATGGCTTATAGGTTTGTATATTTATATATGAATGGCTTAATTGCTTTGTGGATATTTCCCTCTGAGAGGGTTATACCATGTAAAACTTCTTGTGATGACCAAAGACCTATTTCTTTTGTGGTGCTAGTTCCTATGATTACCCAAATATTGATTTCATCATGACATCAAACTTCTTGTGAGGTTAACTACTTTCTGTTCAAAGATCGAGGTAGCTTACAATAACTATAATGTTCTTTCTTCTCCTTGTGAAGTGTTGTTCTCTATTTTTATGATAAGACTTGGTAGTTGTTGAGTACTAGGTGAGTTTATAACCATTATTTCCATTCTAGAATCAAACCTCTTGAGATCCTATTAATTTCTCTTAAAGATCCAATCCTACTCCCCATTTTCTGCAAAATTAGTGCATTGTGGAATTTTGATTATTCCATTGCATCCAAAGTTGTCCTTTAAGTCAGATATGTCTTTCAATTCATAAAAAAGTGTTTGTTTTCCAAAAATATAAATATTTCCCTCATGGCCATCCATTTAAAATGTGGTATTGGTAATAAAATTTTGATTTTATAAAGATTTATTTTGGTATTATTCTTGTAATTGCATAGTTATTTTTGTTTTCTCAATTCCTTATTTTGGTGTTCCCTAGTATTGTTTGGCAAAGTACTGTTGTTTTAGGTCTCTCAAATCTCTGCTATTCACAAACCCCAAGGTCCTCACTAGCTTCCTAACAGTCCTTGACTTTATTTCCTCACCATTTTCTAGCAATATTTTTTTCTTGGTTCCAGG